>PVJI01004361.1:0-109380 GCA_004026765.1 Micronycteris hirsuta
CTGGCACCACTTTTACCCACCAATAAATATGTAACTTCTCCCCCATCCCAGCAACTATATAAGTCCTCAGGACAAAGTGTTGCAGGAAATTCACCCACACAAGTACAAAAGAGTGTGGCGGAGGATGACACTCATGCGCGCGCTGTCTCAGAGGGGCAAAACCTTCCCCAGATTCTGAGCAACGAAACAAAGACAAGAACTAGTTTATGTACATTCCAAAGGTAGCAGAGTTACACATTACTTGGGTGTCATATTACAAGCAAGTCTTACAGAGAACCAAAGCTTGTTATAGGGAAAAGATAAGGTCAGGAGTATATCACTTGCGATTGTCATAAGCAAACAGAGCCGTCTCCAGACAGCAGTTCCTACATCTGCATTCCCTGATAACGACCTAGTGGGGGAGGAGGCTACATTTTGGCTGCCCTTCCTGCCAGACACAGGATTGCAAAGCTGCAGATCAAAGGCACACTAAGCAACTAGGCAAGAACTGCTGGATACAAACAAACTACAAAGTGTTAGCTACAGATTACAAGTTTACTAGCAGGATAAATTCCACTACCATTTGGCCAGGGGTCACAGCGTGCCCTCTGGGCTTGTTCCTATTACAATGCTCACTATATTTCTAATAAAACTTATAATATTCCTAGTAAAAGCTCACAACAAAAGGACCTGGTGCTCTTGCCACCCAAGCTCTTGCCTTTCACTCCTACCTCAGTAAGACCTATCCTCTTCCATGAGAACGTATCACTAATAAACCCTGCTTGCACGCTAATACACTTGTTGATCTGTAACCCTCTACTGCATTGGCAAGAAGAACCGAGTTTCTCCTGTGACAGGTGCACCCAATCTGCATGTGCCATTCATGAAACCCACAGCACAGCAGCTTCTGTAATGCACTCTCCTTGTACCTGGGCCACACAGGGCTTCATACACCACTGACGCCATCTTGAAATTAGTACTTATTGTATCTTTAAACTTTTGTTCATGAAGTAAAGTCTGATGGGATAATGGGCATGCACAAGTGTTGGTCATTCCTGGCCACCCACAATGGCCCAAGAGCACAAAATTCCCATGGACCCAATGGGTGGGAGTATAGCAAGACTCATCTGCATAAGCATAAGGAAGGTGCTAACAGCTCCTAGAGGTCACACTTTTCTTAGAACCAGAGCTGAGTTCAATACACAGAGATGGCAATTAGTGAGGACCCCATCACACCCTCTCCTGCATGAGGGAGACCTAAGCATGACCCACCCTGTTCCTGCGGGAGTGGGTTCTCCCAAGGGGGACACCCACCCCCATGACCTGGAATGATGACCTTTCTGTCCTCCCAGTGCCAGGCTTGTGAAGAAGCGTGTCTACCTAAGCTATGTGGATTTCAATAATAAATGTCCACTATTATTTTCTTTTATGCTTTTTTAAAGGAAGGTGTATTTCTTGGGTTTTGTTTCCCTTCCCTGTTTCTCCCCCAACCAGCACAGCCCAGAGAGAACACCATAAACTCAATGTTCTGTGGCCTTCAGCATGGGCCATGGGAGAGGGGCAGAGTCCTGCTGTAATGCTGGCAGAGGGGCTGGCACTGAGACACAGTGGGGAGCGGAGCTCACAGACTGCCAAGCGATGGTCACTACCACCTACCAGGACAGACCCTGGAGCTCTCCCAGAAGGCTTAGTGATCCAAGATGAGTAGAGAGGTCTGTTCCCTCTCCCTCCCCTTCTGCAGCAAACCACATTCCTAGTGCAGCTGCCAGCCTAAAGGTGTCCCCTAAATCCACATGCTGTCACCCCTGCCCTTGTACAGTCCCTCCTTCACACAACCAGGCTGATCTGTGCTGTGAAAATGGTGTGTGGTTCTCCAAGCTAAGTCATAAACAGACCCTTTTGTTTCAGCCTTGCTCACATAGTTCACGCGGTCTCAGACCACTTTGTGCAGGGAGCTGGGTGTTTACACACCCCTCCTGCCCACCATCAGTGGCTGGCAGCCACCATCCTTGTTTTGAAGAGGAGGCTTCAAGGAGTGAGTGTAGCCTGACATCTGCTAGATTCTGAGTCTCTTGTCCTTGAGAGGCAGCTGAAGTCACTGTCCTGTCCCTCTGACACCTGGTGGGCCTCCAAGGCCACTCCAGCTGCACCTGCTGGCTTCCCAACTTCTCCACATGACACTGTGATGGACCTGGATGGGGCAGGAGAATAGTCCTTGGGCAAAAACGACATCATTGGCTGAGGCGACAGGACGGCATGGCCACCTGCCTCCATCACATACTTGACTCTGTGACCACAGTGGCCACCACAGCTATGGCCAGCCCCACCTGGTTTATGTTCTGACTGTTGGCCACCCAGGTAAGGGAGCTGCAGGCTGGCTTGGGGACCATAGCTGGGCAGGTCAGGGGGTCACTGGCTAGAATGGTCAGCCATAAACACAGAACAGCTCACTGTCCTCCACAGCTGGGGTCAGGTAAGCCCTTCTGAAATTTGCAGATTTGTCTTGACACCCAGACCCTGACCTGTCTGTCCTTGGTCTGGCCCCGGTCCTAACTGCCCTGGACAGTGCCTGACAAGCCTCTGAGAGCCTCCCTCAGGGGGGTATGTCACCCACAGATGCTGTCTTCAAATATCAGACCTCTTAAGTTGCTTAAAAAAGCTTTTTTAAAAATAATTTCTTAAAAGCGCCCGGCTGGTGTAGCTCAGTGGATTGAGCGTGGGCTGGGAACCAGAGGGTCCCGGTTCGATTCCCAATCGGGGCACATGCCTGGGTTGCGGGCCAGGTCCCCGGTGAGGGCCATGTGAGAGGCAACCATACATTGCTCTTTCTCCCTCCCTTCTCCTCTCTCTGAAAATAAATAAAATCTTAAAAAAAAAAAATAATTTCTTAAAAGTAAGAGATAGTTACTCTTATCACTCTGGAAAACTCCTGTAACATTTTGAAATTTGCACTTTGAGATCTTCTTTTACAGACTATCATACTTGATGGGGACATAATTGGTTTTTTCTGATGATACATAGTTGTTGTTTTAAAAAAAGTGACTTTGAGAAATACAGAAAACAAAACCACTCATAATTCCATAATCCAGAGGCACACCAATTAATACAGCCAGTTAGAGATTTCTGTTCACGCACACACACGGACACACCCGCACAGCTTTCCTTCACAAACAGTACAGAGCGCCATCTGACTTCCTCAGCAGCCTCTTTCCCTTCCAAATGCTTTGAACACCTTCCTTCAGTTTCCACAGTTATGCTGGGTCCCACACCCGGGCTGGGTTTAGGTTTCACCAGTTCTGCTTGTTGGACAAGAATGGTGTTTCCAGGGAGAGTCTATATAGCACATCTCAGCCTAGTTCTGGTACAGATGCGCATGTGCAGTGTGTGCAGGGCATTCAGGGCCCAGGAAAGCTCTCCAGTGTCCTGCATTTAAGGGGAAAGCTCACTCCATCTTCAGGCCTCGCAGGATGTCAGCATCCTCCTTTCAGCCTTCTTCTCCTGAGGAAAGCGTTTCAAAATCCTTGAGGCCACGTGGGGGTGGGGGCACTGCTTTCTGGGGAGCAGAGGAGAACCATGATGCTGAGTGGTGGCTTTTGGGTGGGACCATGGGCATTGTCCTCTGTGCCCTAGCCCACTTCTCTTTGGTTTTGCAGCTTTTTGCCCAGGTGATGCCTTCTAATGAGGGCCCCTAAGATGCCTCACATGCTGTGGTTGGTAATGGAAGGTTAGGACGCAGCAAACCCAAACCCTTCCCACAGGCCAGTGTGGCGCTGACAGCCGCTGGTCTTACTGGACAGTTAGGCTTGTGCTGTGGTCTCTCTCCTGCTGTCCTTTTAGGAAGCTCTCTCTGGGCACCAGCTGGACATACTGATGTTCACCAATGGCCACCTTGGTCTCAAGAGGCAAAGGACAGACTGGGCTATCCCTCCCATCTACTTCACAGAGAATGACTGAGGCCCGTTCCCAAAAATGTGGGTCAGAAACGGAAAAGGGCAAACTCTGGTCTCATTCAAGCAGCCTGGCTTTAGAATGGATGGGGATTGTTCTTTGCAGGTTCTGTTCCTGTGTCATCTTCAGATCAAATCGAACAAGGATGAGAAAGTCCAGGTTTCCTACAGCATCATCGGTCCAGGCGCTGACCCACCTCTTTTTTCTTTATTCTCACCCAAGGACATTCTTTTCATTGCTTTTAGAGGGAGGGGAGGGGAGAGAGAGAAACATTGATGCAATGATTGGTTGCCTCCCATACATGTCCTGACCAGGGATCGAACCCTCAACCTTTCAGGTACAGGACGATGCTCCAGCCAACTGAGCATCTGGCCAAGGCTGACAAACCTCCTTTTGGTGTTTGTTATAAGAAGGGAAAGTCAGTGGCTGCAGGTGACGACAACCCTGGAAGGGGAGAAGCGATCCATGTTGTTGCAAGTGTCTCCTGTGTGGCTTCAGGGGGTTCTAGAACCAGGGGTGACTAACTCACTTCCCAAACACTTCAGACAGCCACTTGTCTTGTGAAGTCACTCATGACACATTGTTAAGCCCCTTTCACATTCCAGGGGCTGCACACGAAGGTAAGAGGGTGGAGGTGGGCTGGGCTGGGCGCGGATCTGGGCCGTGTGTGTCCTGGATAACCTCTGTGCTTGTGGACAAGCTCTGGGCCTCGCTGGGTGTGAAGATTACATGGCAGGCCAGTTTCTGAGCTCAGAGCAGACAGCAGCAGCTGAAAAATAAAAGAAACTGAAAAGTCTGCATGAAAGGACATTCTGATGGGCTGATTTCCTGTCCCTCTTGCCTGCCAGTGGCAGCCACTGCTGTTTTCTCCCCCTTTTCCTTCCTTTTCTGTCATGGTGGCTTTGTCCCCACAGCAAACCCCTGCTCACCAGCCATCACCAACCGTCTCCTGATGACCACATGAGGGGCATAGCCACATCAGGTCCATTCATGGGCCAAACTCCAAAGTCTTGGTTAAAGTGACCAGGACTCACTCCCCCCACTCAGCTCTCCCCTCTGGCTTGTGAGGCCAGTGTCCAGACAGGATCCCCTGACACTGTCAGGGAAAGAGGGACAAGGGCCTGGGAGCAGTGGGACAGGTGGAGGGATGAGACCTGGAACAGCCACATGCCCTTTCCTCAGGTCACTGATAGTTTCATGTTAATGAGGAACAGTGTTCCCACAGCTACAGCCATGTCAGAAGAAGCCCTAAATCTTTCCAAATGAGTGAACAAATAACACTGAAATTGCTACAGTAATGTGGTGGACTATACTGCTGTATCACTTCACAGGCAGTGCTATCGTCTGCACGGTGAGTGGACTAAAACGGGAGCACACGGTACTTTAGACTTCTGTGCTAATTTTGTTGCCATGCTGGTTGCTCGCTGTTGAGATATCAACTCCCCTCTGCGTTTCCCTGCAGGCACCACCAGGATGCAAGTCACAGCAATGGAAACAGCCGACAACGAGAACAACTACAACGCAGCCACGGCTCACATCATGGTGCCTCAGCATAGCATGCTCACCATCAACCAGCACATGGGCATCATCACAGTGCTTCAGGGTGGGACTGTGGGGTGGGGGGCAGGAGGGGCCACTGGGTGGTGTGGTCCATGTATATTTGTCCCAGCTGGCGGGCATAGACACCAGCCAATCAGAGCAGACACCAGCCAATCAAAGCAGACACCAGCCAATCAGAACAGGCTCTCAATTAGAACATGCACCAACCAGTCAGAAGGGGTATCTGCTGCAGACTAGGTCCTGCTGGTGCCCACAGGCTGACTTCGAGCCCTGAGCAGAGTAAGCCCTAATGGATCACCAGAGTACATCAGAAATGTGCTCACAAGACTGCCCTGTACATCTAATTTTGGCCTCTTGCAAAATTAGACCACATTGAGTCCCAGAGGCGGTGGGAGGAGGGCGGGAGCCAGTTTCTTTTGAACTGGGAGGCCGCTACAGCTGTTACAGTTGGAAAAACCCTCCCCTCTCTGGATGAAGTCACCATTTGTGTTCTTTGATCCCAAGACAGACGTGCCAGGACACAGATAGAATGGCACGGGGTTGTGCCCTTATTCCCAGTGACAGAGAAGTGAAGGCGTGTCTGGTCCCGAGCAGTAAACCCAGCACTGCCCCCAAGGTGATGGGCAGATGTCAGGGTCTCAGCTGGGGCTGTCGGGCATTCCAGCTGGGCTCTACTGAAGATTGCCCAGGCCTGACTCAGGACAGGGAAATTTGCTCCCCTCGGAAACAGTCAGAGGGGCTGCGATAGGAAGTGTAGCGGGGAGGCGGTGGCTGCACAAGACACTCCAGGTCTGACTTCTGGCTCTCAGCCCTGCAGCCACAGTCCAGGCCTGAGGGTCTGCAGACTTGGCACAGCCACTGACCACTGCTGCCTCCACCTCCTGCCAGCAGTGCACCTGGGATCAGAGTTGCGAGGTGTTCGGCCCCTGCAGGCAGGATCAGTGATCCTTGTCTGACTGGACTCTGGGTCTTGGGGTGGGATGAAGCTGACCGTCAGCTAGGAGCCCGTGAGGAGCCACCCAGCCCCTGACCCCCAGCTCCCAGTCCTGCCCCTGCCAACACCCCTGACTGTGGTTTATCTCCTCCAAGCATCTCACTTGGCTGTCTGGGAATTTTTTTTTTCTTTGTAAGTGTCACTTGTATAACTCTAAATGCCCATAGTTACAGCTTCAGACTCGAAAGAGAAAAAAATAAAATAACACAAACTGAAAAAAATTAAGCATATTGTGCTATAAAGCAAGTTCCAACAAATTTCCAATGAATGAAATTATATAAGGTATGTTACTTGCTCTCACTGCTAATAATTTAGAAATCAGGAACAGAGGGTAACTAGAAAGTCCTTTTATTTAGGTGTTATAAAGTACACTTCTAAATAACCCCCCAAAATAAAACACAATTGGAGTTAGAAATAACTTAAACTGAGTGATAATTAAAATGCCGCATGGCAAAGCCAGATCATTCAGGTTCCACAAAGGATCAAGGTCAGTGGTTCTCAAGCACAAGTGGTTTTGCCCCCAGGGGGCCATTCGGTAAAGCACGGACACATTTTAGATTGTCATGAGGGCGGAGGTAAGGGAGGTTGTTACTGGCCAGTAGTGAAGAGAGGTAATGGACGCTAATAAGCACCTACAATGTGGAGAAGTTCCCCAGGAGAAAGAATTTCGTGACCCAAAATGTCAGCAGTGCTGTTACCCGGAAGACCCAAGTTGGGGGAGTTAGGGGGCTTCCCGTCCTCGGTTCTTGTCCTACTTGAAAGAATGGATTCAGGCAAGGGACCACAAGCACAGTTACAGTGAGGTAGCAGGTGTATCTGTGAAATGCACTTGACAGGAACCTGCCAGCTTGCACCCAGCTAGTCCGAGCGCCCGGCCTGCTGGGGTTTCAGGGCTTTCCCGTTTGCAGCAAGCCTCCAGGCTTCCCCTCCGCGCCCTTCTCCCGACCTTGGGATTAACACACAGTCTCAAGGGCTTCCTTTCCCAGATGGAGAAAACAGTACAAAAAATTTCAAAGGTTCCCCTCCAGCTGCTGGTGCACTCATCCTGATCTCTTTTGTGACCTTGGAAACTGAAAATCTTACCTGACCCCGGTCAGGACTGCTGAATTACTGGGTGGGACGTGTCCCTCTCTCCTTCCCTGCCTTGGTTACTGTCTATCCTGCTTAGCAGTGCTGAGAATGAGCAGCCCTGCTCTGCCTGGAACTCAATGAAGAGTCCACCAGGATGGAAGCTGCATGTCACTTTGCTCCCTAGATCTGAAACGATGCCTCTCTCTTTGCACAGACGGTGTATGCACTGAGACCTAAAGAGCAACAACAAAAGCGCGCCATCTTGCGAAGATTGGCGTGTGTCCTAGGCTGAGGAGACACCCACCAAAAGTCAGGAGGCAAAAAAGGTCTGACACCTTAGGAGGCAGAAGCACACTGTGATACGCCACGGCGCACATCTGAGGGCCACTGCTTCTTTCCATTGCCCATACATCACTCGTTCATAGCTGTTCTATAATGTAACTAGAATCAATAATCTTGGTCTTTTAGTTCCCAGAATTCACCATCTAAAATTTCCCTTTTGAAAATGTGGACATTTGCCATATTATAAGTTCCTTAGATTAATTACCTAAAAGGGGCACACTTTCACTTACAAGATACTTCTGATTTCTGAGTACTTGAACACCATGCATCGAGGCCCTAACTCATTTAAAATGCTAGGAATGTCATTACCACTTTATTTACTCACTAATGAACTTATAACTAACAAAAAAAAAGTTGTCTAACTCTTCACGTTGTCTTCTTTCTTCATGTTTTCTTCTAAGCTTTAGCTATTTTTTAAAAGATTTTATTTATTTATTTTTAGACAGAAGGGAAGGGAGGGAGAAAGAGAAGGGGAGAAACATCAATGTGTGGTTGCCTCTCACGTGGCCCCCACTGGGGACCTGGCCTGCAACCCAGGCATGTGCCCTGACTGGGAATTGAACTGGCGACCCTTTGGTTCGCAGCCTGCACTCAATCCACTGAGCTACACCAACCAGGGCTTTAGCTATTTTTAAGTTGTATATAACTAAAATAATGTGATTGCTATTATTACATTATAGCTTACTTACCTTGAAACTCATTAGAATCAACTTTTACATTATTACAAATAATAGAATTAAGTAATATGAGGGAGAAATTTCATGCATAATTAAATATCCTTTATATACAAAAGAGTAAGGCAAAGATATAATTTTTAAAAAGACCCAATAGCAACAAAACAGGTAAAATGCTGGGGATTAAACTTAAGAAGAATGTGCAAGATTCATATGAACCAATTCATAACATGCTACCCAATAAAAGACACCTGAACAGCACCGACTGGGGTGCTCAGTGGCTTGGGCGCCATGCCACAGACCTAAAGGTCACTGACTCGATTACCCTTCTGGGCATGCGCCTGGGTCAATGGTCTGGTGCCCAGTTGGGGGCATGCCAGATGCAACTAATAGATGTTTCTCTCTCATTCCCCCTCCCCTGAAGTTTGCCCTGAAACTTTGCCTTTCACCCCCCCCCCTCCCCGAACCAAGTCACATTCTCTTCCATGAGAACAGGTCACTTATAAATTGATTACACGCTAATAGATTTGCTGATTTGTAATTCTTTACATATGTCAGCAAGAGAACCAGGTCTCTCCCGTCAACCTAAGCACATCACTGCACCCAAAACTGCAAATTACAGATGCTTTCCAAGCTCCCTGGGAACTTTTTTAAAAACTAACTATATTGTGATATAAAGCAAGTTCCAACAAACTTCGAAGGACTGAAATTTATACTTATATCTATAGATATATCTATCTTTCTCTCTATATATATATATCTATATATTTCTCGCTCTCACTGCCATTATCAAGAAATTAGCAACAGCAGATAACTAGAAAGTACTTATATTTACAAATTATGAAATACACTTCTAAACAATCACCCCAAAATAAATCACAGTTGGAGTTAGAAAATAATTTGCATGGAATGATAGTAAAAACATTTCTTACCAAGACCAGATCACTCAGGTTCCCAAGATGATCGCAGCTTTAAGATCAGTGGTTTTCACCTAAGATTGACTTTGCCCCCAAGGGGACATTTGGCACATAGTATGTAGACCTTTCAGATTGTCCTTAGGGTTGGGTTAAGTTGGGAGTTACTGGCATGCACTGAACAGAGGTAAGGATTGCTAATAAGCACCTACAATGCAGACAGAAACCTCCCAAGAGAAAGAATTATTCATAGCAATGACAAAACCTACTCTAAATGGAGCAGGATGAAGAGTCAATTAGAATACAAACAGCATGTGACTTTGCACCCTAGATCTGAAATCACACCTCTCTCTGGACAGGCAGCCTAGAGGCAGAGAGCTAAAGAACAACAAGAAAAAATAAAATAAAAATGCCAGCCATCTTGCAAAGACTGGGGAAGAATGTCCTTGGCTAAGAAAACCTCAGAAGCCAAGGAAGATATGGCGCCTTAAGAGACTCAACCACACTGTGATAAACCACAGCACTGAGGGTTACTGTCTCTTTTCATTGTCCATAAATCACTCTTCAACCATTGTTTCTTAAAGTAACTTAGAATCTGTGATTTTACTCTTTTAGATTCCGAATTCACCATCAAACATTCTCCTCTTTGAAAATGTGGACCTTTGCCATATTGTGAGTTCCTCAGATAACCTACAAGGGGCACAATTTTACTTACAAAGTACTTCTGATTTCTAAACACCAGTGCTCCAGGTCCTGAACTCATTTACAATGCTAAGAATCATGAGACTATATTATTTAATTATTAATGAACTTATAACTAATACATTTTAATTCTTCATGTCTTCATGTTTCATTCCAAGCTTTAACTATGTTTTCATGTTTTATACAGCTAAAGTAACATAATTTTATTACTGCATGATATCTTATTTACCTGGAGAACTCATGAATATTAACTTAAAGTTATTATAAATAATATAACTTAGTAAATGGTATGATAAATAACATGCAGAAATAAATATTTTTATAGAAACAATGAATAATTTAAAGATATAATCAAAGAAAAGAATCAATGGTGCACCCCCAAATCCAATGTCTCATCTAGATGATGTGCTCATAAAAAGTGGTTCCAAGGAACTGGTCACTAACATTGGGACCTGAGACTTGTACCTCGAAACAGTCTTAAAAGAAAAAATTCAACAGTCACTGATATTCCGCTATAATCAACCATTTTTCCTACTGACCTGTACTAAGATGTTTTTCCCAAAAATTCCCACGAGATGGCAGCAAAGATACACACTTGGGGCAAGTGTTAGTGGCTTGGCCAAACGGTTCATTCAATTTTTACGTATCAATGATAGCATTTCTTTTTTTAACCTCTTGGGTTAAAACTTATTTTAAATAGATTTTAGTTTCTTCATTGTTTAAGGAAGCTGCAGCAAACAAGCAAATTACAAATGATTTTCAAGCACACCTGGAATTTCTAAAAACCTGACTTTATTACACTATAAAGCAAATTCCAACAGATGCACATAAAACACATTTATTGCTTCCTTTGCCTTTATCTGGAAACCAGTCGCAAGATAACTGGGCAGTCCTTACATTTAGACATTTTAAAATACACTTCTAAACACCATTGCCAGCAACAGTCATTGACATTCCATTACAATTAACCACTTTTCCTGATGACTGGCACTAAGGTGTTATTCCCAAAACAAACAAGAGATGACAGAAGAGACCCACACTTGGAACTTTTTTTTCTACATTGACCATATTGTACTATGGAGCAAGTGTCAAAAAAAAAAAAATCAGATTCTTTGAGGCCAAGATGCAGGCATAGGTAGAAATCCTTCACTTCCTCACACAACCAAAAGGAGGGTAACAACCAATCTAAAATCAATAAACAAACAGAAGTACCAGAAAATCAAACTGCATGGAATGCCAACAACCAAGGAATTAAACAATCAACCAGACCAACCAGACCAGTGCGCCAAGACAAAGAAATACGGCCCAAATGAAAGAACAGAGCAAAACTCCAGAAAGAGAGCTAAGCGATGAGGAGACAGCCAACCTATCTGATGGAGAGTTCAAAGCCCTGGTAAGCAAAATGCTCACAGAACTGATTGAGCTTGGTCAAAGAATCAAAGAACAAATGAAGACTACTCAAAGTGAAATAAAGCAAAATATTCAGGGAACCAACAAGGACAGGAAGGAAACCAGGACTCAGATCAATGATTTGGAACAAAAGGAAGAAACAAACATGCAACCAGAACAGAATGAAGAAACAAGAATTCAAAAAAATGAGGAGAGGCTTAGGAACTTCCAGGACATCTTTTTTTTTTTAAAGATTTTTATTTATTTATTTTCAGAGAGTGGAGAAGGGAGGGAGAAAGAGCAATGTATGGTTGCCTCCCACATGGCCCCCACCGGGGACCTGGCCTGCAACCCAGGCATGTGCTCCGACCGGGAATCGAACCGGGACCCTCTGGTTCCCAGCCCGCGCTCAATCCACTGAGCTACACCAGCCGGGCATCCAGGACATCTTTAAATGTCCCAACATCCAAGTCATAGCGGTGCCAGAAGAAGAGGAAGACCAAGGGATTGAAAACTTACTTGAACAAATAATGAAAGAGAACTTCCCCAAGCTGGTGAAGGAAATAGACTTCCAGGAAGTCCAGGACGCTCAGAGAGTCCCAAAGAAACTGGACCCAAAGAGGAACACACTAAGGCACATCATAATGACATTACCCAAGATTAAAAATAAGGAGAGGATCTTAAGAGGCAGCAAGAGAAAAGAAGACAGTTACTGTCGCGGATTCCATCCTGCAGAATCCGTATGCTGTGGCTGGCGTGTAAATAATTTCCCATGAGAATATGTTAAGACTGTAAGAGCCAGGGCTACACGACCCTCCTCTGATCACAGAGAGAGGCCTCGAGCACCGCCTTAACCGGCTTTTATTGTTTTTCCTGGGTACATTACATTAGAATGGTCTTCATTTACTATGCATAGGTTTGCTTTAGGTGATAGACAGCCAGAAAGATACATCAAAAAGTTATTTACAAAAATGCAAAAGACAAGAGGTATGGCTGAACTTGAAAGGATTAGCACTGGTCGGAAGTCAGATATGCATCAGCTTTTGCTCTTTTGATCCAGGGTGAGTTTTTCAGCAAGAGAAAGGCTTAACTCTAGGAAAGATGTAATCCTGATTTATCCACAGGAAAGCCCATTTTACACACATGGAGCCTGCTTGCCATTTGTATTCCCCTCGCGTTTTTTATGAGAGGCACAGGGCTACATTTCCCTCATGCGTGGAGTGGTTTTCCTACAAGTCACCTACAAAGGAATTCCCTTAAGACTGTCAGCTGGTTTCTCAAGAGACCTTTCAGGCTAGAAGGGGCTGGAAAAAAGTATACCAAGTCATGAAAGGCAAGGACCTACATCCAAGAATACTCTATCCAACAAAACTTTCATTTAGAATGGAGGGGCAGATAAATTGCTTCCCAGATGAGGTCAGATTCAAGGAGTTCATCATCACCCAGCCTTTATTATATGAAATGTTAAAGGGATTTATATAAGACACGGAGGGATAACAACAGGGGAATGGGAGGGAGAGAGGAGGAAAAAGGTACAGAGAGTAAGTAGCATAAGCGGTAGGTAGAAAACAGACAGGGGGAGATTAAGAATAGTATAGGAAATGTAGAAACCAAAGAACTTAAGGGTATGACCCACAGACAAAAACTAAAGGGCGGGGAATGGGGGTGTGTGGGGTGGAGATAGGAAATAAAGATGGGAAAATGGGACAACTGTAAGAGCAAAATCAATAAAATATATTAAAAAAGCAAAGCAAAGCAAAACAAAACAAAACAAAACAATCTCTGCAGCAAATACCCTGAGGTCGGGGCCAGCACTCAGGTTCAGTGTGCCCACGTTGGTGTCTGCCACGCCCACGTGGCTGGATCACAGGATGTGAGCAGGTCCCTCTGGTCTCTCTGGGGCTTCTTGCAACAGTGTCCATGGGGCACAGAACGTCACCAAAGTAACCGGGCATGTTTATTCCAGGGACCCCATGCTTAACAGGAGCCCCCTGTCTTACAGAGCTGATGGCACTTGTCACCACGTGACAACCACCATTTCTCGTGTCACACTCCCCAGTGGACTACGCCAACGTCCTCCCTCGCACCAACCTCCTGAGACTGTTGAATGATGGGCATCTCCGGGCAAATGCCCATCCTTCCGGAACCTCCATTTCCCTTCAGTTTCCCAGGCCTCGCCAGGCATTCCTGTTGACTTGCTAACTTTGAGGCTCAGTATCCAATCTGGCAGCTGGTACCAGGACTGGGCAGGACATGGGAAGCTGAGTGACTAGGTGGACAGACAGGGACCGCATGCTGCACAGCTGTGGACTGATGAAGCAGCCCTGGGCTTGTTCACAAACCAAGGTGCCCAGGAACCTCCCCATCACTGTAGGAGCCTGCTGTGGGCACAGCGGCCCGGTACCTTCCACTCCCAGGGGACTTGCTGGGCCTGGGTCAGTGTTGGGAGCAGAGGGCCCAGCCTCTGGAATACCAGGGCTCTCTGCATCTTTGGAAACCTGCCAGCCTGGATGCCCTCCAGGGTGAGGCATTTTGCAGACATGGTTAAGGTCCAGTCCTCAGATGTAGACCTCAGCAATGAGAGGTCACACACCTAGGAAGCATTCAAGTAGGTGGGCCCCGTGGAGAGCACAGCACCACTTAGGGCCTGGCTTAAGCATTGCTGGGGGAGGGCTGGAGGAACAGTGAGACAACAAAGGGTGCCAGGGAGGCCACAGGAAGGCAGGGGACTGGGGCGGGGCCAGGGGAGCAAGGGCCTGTCTCCACCCACAGCAGCAGCCACGGCAGGTGCTGGCCACATGGGCCTCACCACACTCCTCCTGGCCATGACACTGCTTCCAGTGTCCACACAGGTGGCAGGCCACTTCACTGCCCAGGTCCTCCCTGAGGGGGTCTGTGGCCTGCTCCAGGGACAGAAGGGGCTTCTGGTTTTCTCCTTCCCCGTCACCGGCTCCAGACTGGGCACTCTGGGGAGCTTCTTGAGAGGAATGAGTTCTGAGGGCTGTGAGGTGGCTGCATGTCCAGGACAAAGGGAAACAGGGATAATGGCAGGGCACCAGGGCAGCCAGAAAAGGGGATCTGGAAGGGCTGGTAGTCCTCTCCCCACTACTGGCCTTGACTTCCAGTGTTCCCGTGAGGACAACACTGGCAAGCAGGCCAAATGCCTTATGCTCTGCTCTCGAGTGAGGGCTGCCAGGCAGGGGGACAGGACACACGGGCTCTAGAGAGCCCAAGGGCCACAGCAGACGGAGGCTGCCCTGTGCTGGAGGATGCCCCTGTGGAGGACCTGCTCCTAGGTTTCTGGCTCTAGCTGGAGGGCAGTGAATGGTTCCAAGGACTGGGGGTGGGGGGTAGAGGGGATATCAGGGTCCCTTTCCTCCAGGCATTTAACGGACTATGAAACCTAACCCTAAAGCCCAGCCCTGTGGAGAGCAGGACCAATAAAATGCCATCGGTCTGGTCAATATAGCACAAAGTATATAAAACAAAGTGGAGTCACTCATTTCAACCAAAAGGGCTGCCAGTCAGCCATGACACTTTGGTTCAAGGGGGAAACTACCTGAGTCATGCCAGACACCTCTGGCAAGGAGACACACCTACAATATCTGCACACCTGGTCAGAGTAGCCGTGAACACACAGTGGGACCACCCATAGATAGGCTCCTGGAGAACTTCCACACTTGCCATCAGGGGTGCCAAGACATTTATTGAAAAGACCTGGAAGGGTGGAGTCCCCCACTGTTAAGGGTATAGCTGAGGCAGGGTCCCGACCACTGCGGAAAGAGCCGAGCCCCACACACCGGAGTGCCGCTCCACGCCACGCTGGGCTCCCTTGGCTTTGGCAGCTGAAGGCTCTGCCCTGCTGGACAGAGGACTTGACCAGTTCTGCGGCCCACCAGGCTCCGGACCCCTTTGCCCACCATGCTTTCTCCCGGACCCACAGACCGAGACTGTGGGACCCCACTGATTGCTGCGTGCGCATGTTATAATTCTCTTAGATGGTTAGAGTGTGAGTAGAACATTAATGTGTCCTGATGGTCTACTTGAAGGGAACCGGCATTCGGTAACAGCTGAGTGAACACCAGTTACACCGCATAACTCTCATCTGGTCCTCTGGCCGGAAGCGCACCGAGCCGTTGCCTCGCCGACTTACAGGAAAGACTGTATCGCGGCCTACGCGCACGACACGCCCCTAGCCCTAAACCCTAATCTTTACCCTTTAACCCTAGACCCTGGTCCTTAAAACCCTCAGTAATCCCCCCCTTGCATCCACAGCTTTCGCTCCGTCCCAGCTCGCCCCACGCCGCGGAGCGCGGCCCAGGGCAGTGAGACTTTGTGTATAAGCCCCGGAGCTCACAAAACCGGGGTCCCGGCACCCCACTACTCTACCCGCACACCGCGGGCCGCGGCACGCCCCGCCCAGTCACGAGACCGGAAGTTAGTCCGGCCCGCGTCTGGTTGTCCAATCGCTTCTGGTCCTCACGCACCGGAGCCCACTTCCGCCTTCCGGCCGGCGGGGCAGCGCCCAGACAGCGCTCCGCGTGCCATGGCGGCCGAGCTGGGTTTCGTGGAGGCGGCGCCGGCGTGGCGGCTGCGCAGCGAGCAGTTCCCCAGCAAAGTGGGCGGGCGGCCGGCGTGGCTGGGCGAGGTCGGGCTGCCCGGGCCCGCGGAGCTAGCGTGCGCGCGCTGCGGCCGCCCGCTGGCCTTCCTGCTGCAGCTGTACGCGCCCCTGGCCGGCCGCGCCGATGCCTTCCACCGCGGCCTGTTCCTTTTCTGCTGCCGCGCTCCGCCCTGCTGCTCGGGCCTGCGCGGTGAGCGCGGGGGCGGGGCGCGACCCGGGTCGGGGGGCAGGCCTTCCCGGCGTCCACGTCCCCGCTCCCGCCCCCGCGCGTTCCCGCCTCAGCTTTTTTAAAACCGGCTCTCAGGCTGAGTGATTTTGTCAGTTTTCAGAATGGGTCCCAGCAGCTTTTCCGCAATTTTACGATGTTATTCTCCTTATTAACGTAACTTGAGCAAGTTTCAGAGACTTGCAGACTTTCTTGTTCTTTTCCACTTTTTTTGTTTTCTCTCCTTTCACAAAATAAGCTCCCGGAAAGCAAAACTGCCTTCTATTCGTAAGAGACGAGTGTCTTGTCTGTCCTGAGTGGAATGGAGGTTCATATATTTGAATTGATGGATTGTTTACTTAAAATACTATGTTTTTTCTCAGTTTTTAGAAATCAGCTACCCCGGGAAAATGACTTTTACTCACCTCAGCCACCTGCTGAGGACCCCCCGCCAGAGACGGGAGAACCTGTGCGCCTCCAGCTCAGGTCCGGGCTGTGGCTCTGTAGGGTGTGCGGCTGCTTGGGCCCCAAGACTTGCTCCGGCTGCCACCGCGCACGCTACTGCAGCAGGGACCACCAGACCCTGGACTGGAAAGCCGGGCACAGGCAGGCCTGTGGACAGGCAGGTAAGCCTCTCTTCAGATGTCTGAATTTTAGCTCGGTTTCGTGCCATCTCTCCACCCAGATCTCTTATCGTGGAGAAAAGTTAAGATTAGGAAAGCTTTAATAAACTTTTTCCAAGTTTGGTAGCAACACCTGTGTGACGGAAGAGCCGGGACACTTAGTCACTCAGTTACATCCTGTAACCTGAACCGCCAGCGCATTCACTGACTAGGTGAAACTGTTACTATGTGAAATGTACTTTGGAAGTAGGAGAGTTGACCACCTTCAAAACTGAATCATTAGCCCGGCTCGTGTAGCTCAGCAGACTGAGTGCGGGCTGGGAACCAGAGGGTCCCAGTTCGATTCCCAGTCGGGGCACATGCCTGGGTTGCAGGGCAGGTCCCCATTGAGGGCCATGTGAGAGGCAACCACACGTTGCTCTTTCTCCCTCCCTTCTACTCTCTCTGAAAATAAATAAATGAAATCTTAAAAAAAAAAACACAAAAAAACCCTGAATCATCACTAATAGTGCTGGTTATCTTTTGTGTTTTAGATAGTTCGGACAATACAGTTCCAGACCACAGCTTTCTTTTTCCTGAATTTGAAATCGTCATAGAAACAGAAGATGAGATTACACCTGAAGTTTTGGAGAGGGAAGATGACTCAGAGGTTACAGGGAGCATGGGTGAGGAATCCGTTTGAGAACTTCACGTACTAAGCGATTGAACATAATGCTGGAAACAAAGGGCTCAGTGTGTCAAGCAGAGGTACTAAGAGGAAAAGTCAGCTCACTTTAGAGGCTGCAATATAGAATTCTCAGATATCACCTTGTTTAACAGTATCCTACCTGTGCCTCCTACCATGGCGCATGTCAGGTGTGTTCTGGTTCCATGAAAACACAAGTGAGTGTCCCGCTGGTCACTGGGTAGGACTGCACAAGTTGCTGGGAAATCGATGAGGTCATCTGGGTCCCAGATCTGCTGCTCAGGTCAAAGTGCTGGTGGCAGGGCACTTCCAAAGTGAGTTTCTTTTTCTTTTCTTACAATTTTTAAAGAATATTATTTTTTTAGAGAGGGAGAGAGGGAGAAAGAGAGGGAGAGGAACATCGATATGCCTCTCTCACACCCCCAACCAGGGACCTGGCCCACAACCCAGCCTTGAGCCTTCACGGGGATCAACCGGTGACCTTTCAGTTCACAGGCTGATGCTCAGTCCACTGAGCCACACCAGCCAGGGCCGACCGAAGTGGGTTTCTCTTTCACCTGGCCAGTTTTAGACACATGACTTGGTCAGTTCTCTAGAGCTGACCATACTCCAGTGCCTCTGCTGATCACACACCCAAGAGACTGATTCACTGTGCACCGAGGGCTTTTGTGTAGGATCCCATGAAAATCACAGTAAATTAGCAGCTGCACCCCATTGTGTGTGGCCATGTAACTGACCCCAGTTGTTTAGTTTCACAACTGGGGTTTGAGTTCCTGTCTCATTGACCGTAGAACTCGAGCTTTTAACTGCTACAAGGTTAGATTTCAGAGTCCAGTGTCAACTTACCAGTCAGTTGTTCATACTAAAGACATCAGAAATATGCTTCGATAATTGTCACAAAGACTGACTCCCGCTGGGGACAGCAGTGGTACAGGGACCCGGTCCCGGGAGCTGAGAACACAGAGGAAGGAGCTGGCAGGTCCCCAGTGAGCATGACTGGTGAGCACATGGGCCAGCTGGGGTGAGAAACGTGAGGCCTGAGGAGATGGGAAGAAAGAGTCCAGCTGGCATAAGGGCAGCAGGGATAAGAAGGACTCACGGTTGCTGAGTGTCCTGTAGTAGGCTGGGCCCAGCTGTCCTTAGCCCAGGACTTGGGTCTGTTGTTTCTTTATTTGTTTTATTTTTAAATTGTATTTTATTGTTTATGCTATTACAGTTGTCCCAATTTTCCACCTTAGCTACCCCCTGCACACCTCAGGCCGTGCCCACACCGTTGTCCATGGCCATGGGTCATGCGTGTAAGTGCTTTGGCTGCTTTGTTCCCTGTGCTGGATTGTACATCCCCACGGCTATTCTGTAACAATGAATTTGTACTTCTTTTTTTTCTTTTAAGATTTTATTTATTTATTTTTAGACAGAAGGGAAGGGAGGGAGAAAGAGATGGAGAGAAACATCAGTGTGTGGTTGCCTCTCACATGGCCCCCACTGGGGACCTGGCCTGCAACCCAGGCATGTGCCCTGACTGGGAATCGAACCGGCGACCCTTTGATTCGCAGCCCACGCTCAATCCACTGAGCTACACCGGTCAGGGCTGAATTTGTACTTCTCAATCCCTCACCTCTTCACCCACTCCCCTATACCCCCTCTTATCTGGCAGCCATCAAAATATCCTCAGTATCTGTGATTCTGTTTCTGTTCTGTTTATTTTGCTTTTCAGATTCAGTTATTGATAGATATGTATTTATTGCCAATTTTATTCATAACTTTGATCTTCTTAAAGAAAACTCTTTAACATTTCATATGACACTGGTTTGATGTTGATGAATTTCATTATCCTGTTCTTATCTGGGAAGCTCTTTATCTGCCCTTCCATTCTAAGTGAGAGCTTTGCTGGGTAGATAGAGTAATCTAGGTTCTAGGTCCCTGCTTTTCATCTCTTTGAATACTTCTTGCCAGTCCCTTCTGGCCTGCAAACTTTCTTTTTCAAAATTAACTGACAGTCTTACGGAAACCCCCCTGTAGGTAACTAACTGCTTTTCTCTTGCTGCTTTTAAGATTCTCTCTTTATCTTTAACCTTTGGCATTTACATTTGATGTGTCTTGGTGTTGGCCTCTGCGTCCATTTTGTTTGGGACTCTCTGTGCAAATTAGGAAAGTTTTCTTTCATTATTTTTCCAAATAAGTTTTCAATTTCTTGCTCTCTCTCTTTTCCTCCTGGTACCCCTATGATGCAAATGTTGGAAAACTTGAAGTCTTCCCACAGGCTGCTTACACTATCCTCCCTTTTTTTTTCTCTTTTTTCTTCTTGTTCTGATTGTTTTTTGATTCCTTTTTGTTCATAGCCCTTGCTCAATCCACTGAGCTACACCAGCCAGGGCTGTTTTTTGATTCCTTATGTTCCAAATCATTGATTTGATTCTTGGCTTCATCCACTCTACTGTTACTTCCCTGTAAATTGTTCTTTATTTCAGTTAGTGTGTCCTTCATTTCTCATTGGGTCTTTTTTATGCTGCTGAGGTCCTCACTAAGTTCCTTGAGCATCCTTATAACCAGTGTTTTGAACTTTGCATCTGATAGATTGCTTATCTCCATTTTGTTTAGTTCTTTTTCTGGAGTTTTGATCTGTTCTTTCATTTGGACCATGTTCTTTGTCCCCTTGTTTTGGCAGCCTCCCTATGTTTGTTTCTATGTATTAGGTAGAGCTGCTTTGACTCTCTGTCTTGGTAGTATGGCCTAATGTAGTAGGTGTCCTATAGGGTCTACTGGCACAGCCTCCCTATCACCCAAACTGGGTCTTTGAGGTGTGGGCTGAGTACACCTTCCGGTTGTACTTGAGTCTTGATTTCTGTTGGCAAGTCCAGGGTCAGCCACTGCCGGTGTTCTGTCCAGGGTAACACAGCAAAAGCTACAAAGTGATCTTCAGGTGGCTGCTACTTGTGTTGGGCTTGCAGGTACCCAGGTAAGGCCACGCTGTGAACCAAGGCTGCTGCTCCTGGTGCCAGGCCTGGGGCAACTGAAGGAGAGGAATGGGGCTCACTGAAGCCAGATGCCACTTGTTTGTGAGAATTTAGGAAAACCTGAAGCAGGGGTGAAGACAAGCCATTCATGTGGAAAAGCCACTGGAAACCGCTTGGGTGAGCCTGAACCTTGCAGGGGCACACAGTGTGAGCCAGGTTGATGGAGTCTCATCTCTGGCCCTTGCCTGCTGGCCCTGTGGCTCTGTGGGGGAGGGCTCAGAAAAGGGACAGCAGCCTCTGCCAGCACCTCTGTCTAGGAGAAATCTGCCCCCTCCCCCGCCCAGGGCAGTTCAGTTCCACCCTGTATGTTCCTGATACTTTTCCATCTGCTGCTCCAGTGCTGGAGCTCAGAGGGCATGAGTCCGAGTAAGTCCGTGTGTGGGTTCTTTAAGGGGAACTGCTTGGGACTGTAGCAGTTTCTGTCCTGCACAGCCTCAATCCCCACTGGTTTTTGCAGCCAAAAGTTAGGGAGACTTATATTCCTGCCACTGGAACCCTGGGTTGGGGGGCTTGGTGTGGGGCTGGGACTCCTCGCTCCCGAGATACCCCTCCTGATTTTTATCCCCACACATGGGTGTGTCACCAGCCCGTTCAGCCTCTGTGCCCCTCCTACCAGTCACGGTGTGGTTTCTTCTTGAATTTTGTAGCTGTAGGCCTTCCATTAGCTCAGTTTCTGACGATTCTGAACAATGGTTTTCTATAGTTCAGCTGCAATGGTGATGTGGTTGTGTGAGGAGGTGAGCTATGTTTACCTATGCCACCATCTCAAGTGGACTTGGGTCTTTTCTTTTAAATCTAAAGCTTTACTGAAGAGCAGTGCTCACTAGGAGCCTGCGTAGTAACTTACAGTTCGTGGTGACCTGGAGATTCGGAGGGTCTCACAGCACCGGCAGGAAGAAGCCCAGCCTGTCTGACTGGTAACACTTGGCTGGCGGTTGGACGCTGCCCACCCTCAGCCTGTTCGTCGGGGCGTGGGGTGGTACCCTTCGGCCTGACAGTCATGTTGGTGGTTTTTCAGCTGAAGCCCCAGAGGAAGAATTGGATTCCATGGCAAAGCACGAATCCAGGGAAGATAAGATTTTCCAGAAGTTTAAAACTAAAATAGCCCTGGAACCAGAACAGGTAAAGTAGAGCACACTGCATCTCCCTTGTGGCGCCGTCCCCAAAAGCGGTCCTGTCACTGCAGCCGCTGGTGCAGAGGGCAGGTGTCTGTGCGGGGCTGCTCCTGTCCCAGGCACTGAAAGAGTGGCCGTCAGGCTGTGTGCCCCACTTGTTTTCTGAGGACAGTGTCGGGTGGGGATCTCTAGTGCAACGCGTGGTGTAGGCACCGAAAACAGAAGGGAAAGATACTCTTCCCAATTTTGTAACAGGGCCCTTTGGCTTATAAAACCAGCACGAAACATTAACACCAACACACTGGTTTTGTGGAAAGGGCCCCGGATCCCAGCCTTCATGGTGACCTGCTGCTGTGGTCACAGTGACAGTGAAAGGAACTGGGGTGGCCATGGCTCAGGGAGATGCTCAGCACATTTCCCTTGCTCATCTCTGTTGCCCCCCTTCCTGCCTCCCCATGAACGGCAGGAAGCTCGGCCAGATTCCTGTAAGCCGGTCACTGGGTCCAGTCAACACGCGGGGGTCGGGGAAGAGTGGCTCTGGGTTGGGGACGCTGACGAGGTGACCTGGAGCACTGTGAGCTTGTGGCAGGACACGGGCCCCACTCAGCCATTGTGTGAGATTTCATCGTAATGAAGTTACCTGAACACCACGTGGCATGTGATGTGGGTCCCTTCGAAAATGTCGGCCTGAGTTCCATATGTCTGTGACAACAGATGGCTGCATTTGGATTCAGGACCTGGTAGTGAGCACGCCTAGAAGCGTTCACTTTGACAAGGGGCTGGGTGGGGCAGGGGAGAGTACCCCGCCTTTCAGAGGAGTGTCCATCAGGTGTGAGGGCAAATGGGGCGTCTCAGGTGAGACATTGGAGGTTGGAATGTGACCCTCAGTGATTTTAGGTTCTCAGATATGGCAGGGGGATTGCCCCTGTCTGGATCTCCGGTGAAAGCATCCCCCGAGAAGAGGATATCCCAGACTGCCCCTGCGGTGCCAAGAGGATGTTTGAATTCCAGGTAGGCCCTTCGGCAGGAGCTGTTTTACTCCGCGTCACGGTTTCAGCGTTGCAGGACTCGTCCAAGGTCACATGTGCATGGGGTCTGTACACTGCTGTGGAAGTTGTCTTACTGTGAAAATCAGTAGTTTCCTACCCCACTCAGGGCTTAAAATTGGTCTTTTACTGCCTTATTTGGTAATTACTTCCATCCCTAAATGATACGGTGTTTCCAGTATTTGTCAGTGTACTTATCTTCAGACACACCGACTGCCTTCCGCAGCAGGGAGGCTCCCGTGTGTTGCCCTTGCCCGCCCTCTGACCCCGGCCCCCTCCCGGTGCAGGCGCAGCACTAGTTTTAGTGCCTCTGTTGTGAGCTCTGTGGTTTCAAATAACACACTTCCTTCCGCCAGTCAGGGTCTAGTTCTGTGCTTTGGGAGAGGAGTGTTTTAGAACTGAACTCTGGTCTTGTTTGTGGGTTCATTAAGAAAACAGATGGGTATAAGCATAAATGTTCTGTCTAAGGCAATTGCTGGCATCACAGTCATTTGGGGGTGGGTGGAAACCTTTAACTGGGGTTCACTGACCTTACAGAGCAGTAGGTAACATGTGTTCCTTGGGATGAAAAAGGGACATCCAGCACCGACTGGTTCTTAGCCCCGAAGCCTGCGGTGCGAGGAGAGGGCCAGTACTTTTGCGGGGTTTCACGGCGTCGGCGGCCCTCCCTGTTCCCCAGTCTGCTGTGTCTGGGAAGCCCACGGTGCTCCTTGCCCGAGGCGGTTCCCTGACTGTGTTGACCCTCACAGGTCATGCCTCAGCTGCTCAACCACCTCAAGGCCGACAGACTGGGCAGGAGTGTGGACTGGGGTGTCCTGGCTGTCTTCACCTGCGCTGAGAGCTGCAGCCTGGGCATGGGCTACACGGAGGAGTTTGTGTGGCGGCAAGATGTGACAGCTGCACCCTAAAAACCACCTTGTACAGCCTTCAGAATGCTTGTGGTTTCTTAGACCTTGCACGTCCATTCTTAAGATTGTATCCTATGGAAGTATCATGAGAGAGAGAAATGAAAAGATGTTTTAGGGATTGTTGTTGACCTTGTCTAAACATTAGTGAAATGAAAATGCCCAGTGACCAGGACGACCTGAAGTCTTGGTGGGTCTGTCCAGTGGGAGGCTGTGCAGTTTCGCTGATACAGACCTATGTGCACAGCCCATGAGGTGCAGGTCTGCACGGGTACCTTGAACTGAGGTGCTGTTACCGATGGCAATCCTACTAGGGCTGTGTATTAAAGGAAATACTTGCACGTGTGTATGTGCACAGATGTAAGTCTGGAAAGGCACACAGTAGGTGTGAAGGGTACCAGAACGGTGTGCTATGTGAAATGAATTGTTTACCTGTATTTTTCTTTAATAAAAGTGGGTTATATGCCTAATTAAGTCAAAACATCACTCAGATCATTTCCCCCTAGAATTTATAGTGTAAAAGAGAAAAAACTTGGGTAAAACTCCAAAAGGCGTGTCTTATAATCAGGTGGTTGTCACAGGCTCTGGTGCACACAGAAGCCCAAAAGGTGAGGGAAAACCTGAACCCCGCTGGCTGATGAGCACAGTGGATGGGACACCCAATATTCACAGGTGGCAGCAGAGCTGGCAGATGAGGGAACCGATTTGTCATCAAACAACCCAACTTTGAAGAGAAGCCCTGCCTCAGAGCCGACCTTGGTCAGCCAGCGGCCCCGCTTACCCAGGAGACCAGCAGGCAGGGCACTTGCCAGCCTTGTGCGCCTCCCACCGCTGTGCTGGGGAAGGAAGCAGAGTGCGATGCAGGCATTGCCGGCTAAGTGTCCCTGGGTCCGCCCCAGGGTGCTCCCATCAAGCCCAGGAGGCCAGCTTTCAGGTGCATCTGTTTACACAGGTGTCTCCCGAGTCTGCGCTGTTCACCATTCTAAGGCTCCCGCCAGTCCCGCGTGGTTTACAGTTACCGTGTGCTCATTCCCAGTTCTCCACCACAGTGCTGCCTGCTCCGCTGAGACAAATCTGGAGGCACTGCTGTTGGCACTGCTTGCAAACCAACAGTGACAACCAGTCCTCGTGGAAGCTGCACTATCTGCTACTGTTGCCACCTGGCTGTTGCTCTGTATTTATATCGGAAAGTCCGTGTCGTGTGTGAAAGTATGTGTAACTCATAGAAGTGTGCACCTAAACACGGTCACATGGCACCATATGGAAAACTGTAGTACGGACCTCCCATAGGGAGACTGTCCAACACAACTTTGAAAGAGGGAGAAAGGTTTTGAGGCTGGAGGAGGGGGTAGCGCATTAAGTCTGAGTCACTCCCAAGTGGTGGTAGAGACCATGGCTACAGGAGGACACACTGAAAGATCTCATCAACTGGTGGCAAGAGTCACACACGTGGTAAGGAAGCTCAGTGGCTTCTGGAAAACTGGACAAGTGGGGCCTCATATCCCAAATTAAGATAATTCTTAGAGTCAGTACAGTGTGCTGACTGCAAAGGATTTTTTCAGCAAATTCATTAAGGTCTGACTATTTGGACACAAGAAGATATGGACAGCACTGGCTGGTGTGGCTCAGTGGATTGAGCGCTGGCCTGCAGACCAAAGGGCTGGCAGTTCGATTCCCAGTCAGGGCACGTGCCCAGGTTACAGGCTGGGTCCCTAGTAGGGGGTGAGCAAGAGGCAACCACACATTGATGTTTCTCTCCCTCTTTCTCTTGCCCTATGCCTCTCTAAAATTAAATAAATACAATCTTAAAAAACACTTAAAAAAAAAAGATGTGGACATTCTCACAGGCACATTGCTAGGAACCAGCCAGGCTGTCCTGTAGGTGTGTATCCCCACCACACCGCAGGGGACAGCAAGCATCCACAGGGCCTCCTACTAGTCCGAGTCACCAGAAATAAAACACAGCACTGACTGGCAACCATGTTAAAAAGTAGCAACTATCAACAATCTGAAAAGGAAGTAAATTGGTCACATTTATAATAGCATGAAAAACAAAACACTCAGGGATAAGTGTAACTGCCGTGAGAGATCTCTGAAAACTACAAGGCACTGATGAAATAAATTGAAGACGACACAAACAAATGGAAAAGTATTGTGTTCATGGATTGAAAGAATTAATAATGTTGAAGTGTCACTACCCACCCTGACTGGTGTGGCTCAGTGTGCTGGGTGTCATTCCGCAAACCTAAAGAAAGGTCACCAGTTGATTCCTGGTCAGGGCACAGGCCTGGGTCAGTTGCTCCTGCAACAGGCCACCAATAAATGTTTCTCTTGCACATCACAGTTTCTCCCTCCCTTTCTCCCCCCCCCCCTAAAAATAAATAAAATCTTTTTAAAAAAATGTTACTACCCAAAGCTATCTATAGCTTCAGTGCCATCCCTAGCAATATTCCAATGGCAATTTTTTACAGGAAAAAAACTCCTCAGATTTATGTGGGTCCACAAAAGACCCTGAATAGCCAAAGCAATCCTGAGAAAGAACAAAGCAGGGCTATCACACTTCGCTTTCAAGCTACGCTCTAGAGTAACTCATCAAAGTAGCACGGCACTGGCATGAAGACCAACACTTAGATCAATGGCACAGAAGCGAAAGCCCAGAAATGAACCTGCACATATGGTCAAGTACGTGGCAAGGGCTCCAGGGAAACCCGACAGAGAAAACACAATCTTTCAACACATGGTGCTGGGAACACTGGGTATTCACATGTGAACGACTGAAACCACCTGTCTTAACACCACTCACAAACATGAGCTCCAAATGGATTACAGACGCATGTACTGCCTGAAAGCACATAACTCCTAGAGGAAAAAGGGATAAAGGCTCCTTGAAGTGGGTGCTGGTGATGCATTTTCGGACGTGACCCCTGAAGCACGAGCAACAAAGTAAAAAAGTAGGACCACATGAAACTAAAAAGCTTCTGCACAGGAGAAAAAAAAGGCAACCTATAGAATGGGAAAATTATTTGCAAACTGGGTATCTGATAAGGGGTTAGTACCCACACTATATAAAGGATTCATACAACACACTAGCAAAAAAACAATACCAGCACTGTGGAAAATTGATGACCTCAATCAAGGTCATCTTCAAAGGTGACTCCATACACATGTCCAAGAGCTTGTGGCAGTCAGTGGGCGCTGGGCAGCCAGAGCCAGGTGGAGAGACCATTTCTTGCAGATTATTAGTCCCACACAAGAGGGATGTCTGGTAATAACCTCACATGGAGAGTTCTTCCTGTCACTTGCGGAGTTTTGAAATACCTTTTCAAAATTCACTGCAAGACTGTTGTTTCCATGTGGGGGTCTGAGGGTATTGACTTGCCCTTTAGAACATATTTTTTAAGCAAAGAACAAACACAATTTTTATAGAGATGCACTGTAGAGGAGACCTTTAGAAGCACTGGTTCTGGCACGGGGGAGGGTCTGTTTGAAAAGCAAACCACCAGGCAATGAAGGCACAGACGGTCCTCAGCCTGCGACTAACACGTCAGGTCTGCAGGGAGAAAGCGCGTCTCCGGTTCTCTGCGTGTGCTCAGTCACATGGCTCGCCAGTCAGGCCAGCAGAGGGCAGGACGCAGAAGACACGACGTCTGTCCTCCCTGCACATGTGCACACACACGCACACACTTCTCTGCTCAGCCTCTTCCTCCAGCCAGTGTGAAAAGCAGTGGTCATGAGGCCATACGCCCTGAATGCGCCTACCTCGTCTCACCAAGTTGCTGCTTCACGAGTGAGCCCAGCCTGTCCTCGGGTGGCTCTGCCAGTTAAAGGATGAAACCCTCACTCCGTCGTCCCGGTGTTAGCAAGACCTCCCGGCTTGTTCATCTGTCTGGTGTGGCTGCCTTCTGGGGGAGCCTCCCAGGTCTGAGAAAAGTTTTGGATGGGGTTCAGAGCAGAGCTTGCAATGCCTCGTCGAAGACATAGTCATTCTGAAAAAGTCAACTGACAAACACCTGTGGCCCCTGCAACGCCAGCCCCCGGCAGTGTGGGCTGTGAACTCACAGAGGGCTGCAAGCTGTTCGTCCTCCGTCTGCAGCGAGGCAAACGCAGCGACTGACAGTGAGTGTTCGGTTACCCAGTGACTCCATGTCAGCAGTCTCATAGTTAAAAGCTCAGCCAGTGTGGTGTGTGTGTGTTTCCTTTTCCTAATTGTTTGTTTAACGGGTGTCACAAGTGTACTGGCCTGGGATGGCATAAAGATTTGGAAAGACAAACTGGTCTTTTGTGAGGTTTGACAGGTGCTGATTCACAGGATCATCTGCAAGGTGGGCTGTGTCCTGACCCCACCCAAACTTCAGCATCACCACCTGGTGCTCCCCTGTCCCCCAGGACACTGTGGGCTTTCAAAACTGTGGGTGGTATCCTCCCCAACGCCGACGCTCCCACCTGCGCATCCATCCAGCCTGGCCTGAGTCAGGACCCTTGTTTGCAAGTGACACAACTCTAGTCACTTAAACAGCAAGGGACTGACAGACACAAGAGGAGCTGTCTTGGACACAGCAGGCTCCAGGGACCCGGGTGACTCCGGAGCGTGCTCCCTCTGCACCTGCACCACTCCTTTCTCTGGTCAGACTCACCCACTGCCCCAGCCTCCTCCACATAGCTGCCCAGCCAGCTGAACACAAGACAGAGATGTCTCCCTCAGCTTCTGGAGGAAATCACCCTTTGTTCTCCTTGTTCTCAGTTGGACCAATTATGTAGCCTGGGAGAAGGGACATTCTCTGCAGTCCACCTTCCTCCCTTCCCCTTGATAAAGTTTGAAACCTTGGCATCTCTCCTGGTCTTTAGGTCCCCGCCTTCCCTTTTACTTGCAGGAAAAGTAGTCAAGACATTCTGTCCCTCAGGAGGTCTGGCATGTCCACTACTTTTTTTTTTTTTAATATTTTATTTATTTATTTTTAGAGAGAGGAGAAGGGAGGGAGAAAGAGCAATGTATGGTTGCCTCTCACATGGCCCTCACCGGGAACCTGGCCCGCAACCCAGGCATGTGCCCCAACCGGGAATCGAACCGGGACCCTCTGGTTCCCAGCCTGCGCTCAAGCCACTGAGCTACACCAGCCGGGCCGCATGTCCACTACTTTTACTGCTGGAGGGAAAGGTGCATCCGCTCTCTGCAGGGCCTTTTTTTAATTGAATTTATTGGGGTGGCACTGGTTAATAAACTTACACGGGTTTCAGGTGTGCAATTCTACAACACATCATCTGTGTGTTGAATTGTGTGTTCACCACCCTAGGTCTCCTTCCAACACCATTCATCCCACTTTACTCTCCCCTACCTCCCCCACGCCCTTTCCCTGGCAATCACCACACTGCTGTCTGTGTCTAGGAGGGTTTTCTCCTTAATCCCGTCACCTGTCCACCCAGCCCCTGACCTTCCCCGCGGACAGCGGTCAGTCTGGGCTCCAGTCTCTGCAGGTTGGAAGGCCCCTCCCTCCAACAGCCTGGGAATGACTCCCTAAGCATCTCCTAAAATAAACAGGTATAAAAAAATAGCAACTATATCAAAAATATATAATGTGAAATACTACCTCATGCAACTTAGTTACCTCTAGACACGTTGAGACATTTAGAAACACTGTAACTGTGTCTCTTCAGTTACTGCTTCTGAGGCCTTCGCTTGGTGGCTCCGCCCAGCCAGCCGGCCACCCACGGGCACTGGGTTCTGATCTCAGCACCTTCTGACAGTTTAGAAAGCACAGCAAGAAAAATACATTGTAATGCTTTTGATCATCACGTTGGTGGCAGTGTTCTGTTACTCTATGAATGGTGTGTGTAACATGATAAAACGGGTTATGGGACGTTTTAACTCAACGACCTTTTTTTTTAATTAATAATTTTTGTGTAAAAGATAACATATAATATAGAATTGGTTAAATAGAACCCCAGTAGTCCTAGTTTTGAATTGGGCAGTATGAACTCATGAGGTTTTTTATCTTGAAAACTTTTGAAGTGTTATCACTTTATAAAAGGATTCCAACGAATATAAGAAAAAGTGAAACGATTACTTTCATCATTTGCAACCCTCTAACAAATTAGTGAGGAGTCAAAGAGGGAAGAGAGTCAACCAAACATTTGATTCCTAACGAAAGGACACACCACTGAGTAGTGACAAAGGGACCGGGATCTCTGCGGGAGAGGCAGACGGGGGCTGTTCTGAGTCGAGTCTGCAGATGGTAAAGCACATAGAGAGACCCTACCAAGCCAAATGGCCTGAAAATGGAGGGGAAGGGGAAAATTCAGGAGTAAAACAGACATGAAAACCCATCAAATTTTTTAAAATGGAAGACTGACCTCTACCAGGATGTGGCTGTTTTAGGGGGAGGGAAGGGGCTGGCCTGGAGCAGGGGGATCAGGAGGGATCTCAGTGCTAGCTGCTGGGTCCATCGAGTCGCAGGCCGTGCCTCTGGGGATAGGAGGAGCTCAGTATGTGGAACACGACCAACACACACTTGAAGAGCAGCCCCACGTTTTCAGACAGTTCTTCCACTTTCATTGCAACGTACAATGAAATGTTGATCGAAACAAACCAGAGGCACACACTGAAGTGATTTCAAGCATTATATCTAAAATACAACTTTTTCAACAGTGTGATCACAGAATTCTTACAAGGCATCATTTCTAACACTTTTATAAACAGCATTTATTGCACAGAGTGCTGGGAGGAGAAGGTATTTACAGTCACTCACGCTCAGCTCATCAGCCCATCTACTCTGTCCCGCAACACTGGAGAGGTGGAATGTGTCTGGCACAAAAATAAACCCTAGGAGTTACAAATTAGAAAACAACACTTTTAAAAAACACTTTTACTTTCTGGTAGAAATATAAAAACTGTGGTTTATGGGGAAGAAAGCAAACAAAATGAAAAGCCCAGTCAGCTGCAGAGGAGGCTTCCACAGTGAAGTTTTCTCCCTCAAACCCACTTGCCGGCAGCAGGAAGTATTTAAAACTCTGAAGCGGGTATGCGGGCAGCACGGCGCCGCCACGCCAGTGCCGCCCGGTGCCAGTGCAGGCTGCCACCCACGACACCACCACCTACATGTACCAAGATGGGTTTGTTTTCAAAACCAGGCATGTGGGGAGGGCAGGAGGGCCGATAGCCGTTACGTGGTCTTCCTGAAGCCCTTGAGGATCGGGTAGATGTTTTCAAAAGCTTCGTAAATTTCTGCTCTGACCTTAGCACCTGTGAAGGCAAGCGGAGCAGCCGTGAGAGTCTGAAACGGCTCCTCCTGACCTGTTAAGAAGTAAAACCACGACGTCACAACAAAACCACCAGCGCAGTTCTCTCCTCGCAGTGAGACAGCAGACACCAGCGTTACAACAGGAGTGCGGGCCCCTTGTCACCACCCTGCTTTTGTCTTACAGCAGTATTTTCATAAGAGGGCTTTTCGAATCACAAAAGCAACACCCCAGGTGACTCAGCTCCCTCTCTGCAGCTGTGGCCGTGTGGTCCCCTGCACCAGGTTGCGGCTGCAGGTGCAGTGACAGTGACTGCATCTTCTTCTCCAGTTGCTGCCTCCCAGCAAGAGCCTCCTAATCTCCCCTCGTTGTCTCGAAATGACACAGGAAGTGAATGTGAAGGCTTTAGGGACAGTTTCCCACTTAAAACCGCATCTCATAGCCAATGTGAGGCGCACGTTCTCCCCTCCCCCATAGGCCAAGCCTGGGGAAGGCCCAGCAGGTATGGGGTCCAGTTTCCCTCATGGCAGGAGTTGGGGAGGGGGGTTGTTGCCAGGCCAGCGACTTGGGATGGGAGAACGAGAAAAGGCCTCTTTACCAACCATCCCAAGTCCACGCCATTACTCCTCGGCACTGAGAGAGCACCATTCTGAAATTTTCAAACCTTCAGACACAACTTCCTGTTACAACTTACCTGTTAGTACAACTTTTCCAGAAACAAAAATAAGAAGAACAATTCTGGGTTTGATCATTCTGTAGATTAAACCAGGAAATAACTCTGGCTCATAACTAGAAGAAAAATGGCAAAAACAATGTGTAAGTTAAAAGCTGCCCATGCTTTCAGAGAAAAGACCTGTATGAGCAAAAACAGACCAACAGCCCACTGTGAGGAGGCAAAGCCTAGCTCCCCAAGGAGCACCACAGGAGTGGGGACGGGAGGCCCGTGCGGCCAGCGAGCGCCGGCACCAGAGGACTCGGCACCTCTGCTCTTAGTGCACCCGGACTCTCGGCGGAACGAGGGGGCTCCACACTGATGCTCTGCAGTCTCTCCGACTTGACCTGGTATCATTCTGGACTGGTTTAGGGATAACATTTCTTTCTCAGATCTGGCAGTAACAGTTTGCCTTTTAATCATTCCCACCGCGTCTCCTTAAATTCAAATACTCTCTGGCTGTCAATGCTGGTCAGGAGATTTAACGCAAGTGACAGGAAACACTCTAGGGGGAGAATGGACCTGCCCCAACTCTGCTGACCGAACGCTCTGCTTCTGTGTCGCATTCCGACCCTCACAACATCATGTTGGAAACAGTTAGGATATGTGTGTGCCACCTAGTGGGAAATTCAGGAAGGTTTCTCTTGAGGAAGAGATGCTCAGTGGGATGTGAAAGGCCTGGGCGCCCGGAAGCCACGGCAAACCCAAGGAGTGCTGAGTGCCTCACACTGAAAGACTGTGGAGGGGCCGCCTGCCGAGGAGGTCTCCGCGGGAAGACACAGGGGAAGAAACAGAAAGGGTACTCACGTCGCTGGGCCTTAGCTGGCAGATCTGGCAACACTGAAGTACACCAAAGATTCAAACAATGGGGGGAAGTTGACACCCAAGGTGGTGAGTTTAATTCACGCGTTTGAAATGTATTTGCTGAGCAATGTGATGATGGAGCACGTAGAAAGGGAATCAACTCCACCCGTGAAGGGGGTGTTCACATCAGCACGTGCAGACCCGCGTGCCGGCAAGAACCAGACGCTTCCCCAGCTGGCAGAGAAACTCCCCAGCGAATGCAGCGCAGTGCCAGAATTTGTTACTACCAGCTGATCCCTTTTGCAGACGCGTTACCACGCACGTCTGCACCGAGCTGCCAGGAGCAATCCCCCCATTTGAGACTCACCTGCTGAACTGCTGGTGGGTCAGCACGAGGCCTTCCAGCCGTATGGGGAACTTCACATCGCAGCTGCCCACCATGTTCTGGATCTTGAAGTCTAAGAACTTGGCTGGGAAGCCCAGCTTCTGCACGACTCTGGCGTACTTCCTTGCTGCAAGGCGGGACTGCTCTTCACTAGGAAAAGGGAAGAGGGAGCTGTGTACATGCAAGGCTGGCTCAAGGAGTTACTTCAACGAGCAGCTACTTCAAAAGGGTAGACGAGTCACCCCTTTTCAATAAGAGTGAAGATCAGCAGACACTAACAAGTTCATTGTGAAGTCATCCCATGTCCTTGGCAGGAAACTACGCTACCAAACGGTCACCTTTCCAATGCACGAAATCCCAGACAGCCCAGAGCTTATAGGTGTGAGACATGCGACCGTCACCATTAGCACGGTTGTTATTGTATGTCAGCCCACAAACCTCTCTGGAGACGAACACTGGCCAGCTTCACTTTGATGGGAAACACTGTGGAGACCCGTGTCTGGGGATGCGCACCCTGGTTCTGCCCTGTCCTAAGCCCCCTTCTGGGACCCACGTGTGGGATCCACTGTGACAGGGAATGTGAAACACAGTGAGAGCACCCAGGCTGCCATGAACAACAGGCTCTCAGGTACAGGTCAGGAATGGAAACACCACACCGCAGTGCTTTTTCTCAGGAGAGTAAGTTCATTTATGGTTCTTTCGTAACAAATTGTTCCCCCAAACAGATGCACACTGTTCAGTCTGAGTAAGTGCTCTGGGCAGTGGCAGGAAAGTCAGCATGAATCGCCTCCTGTGAAGGGAGCAGCGTGGAGCCGCCCCAGCAACCCCCAGGCTCCTGGCGCTGCGTCTGAGGACAGCACGCACAGCAGGCGCCTAAGGAAGAGAGGTGTGGAGCCGGGGCAGACCCCGTCCTGCCTCCTGAAAACACCATGAGACCAGAGACTGCAAGTCCACACCAACGGCCTTCACTTGGTCAGAAGACAACTTTGAAGTTCAAAATAAGCAAAGCATCCACAGTCCCCTCCAGGGCTTAACACCTCCAAGTGCATTTTAATCATCTCTTATTTTAAGCGTTTAATTTACTTCACTTGCGACTAACCCCCACCCCTCCCTGGTGCCTCCTGCCAAGTCTGGGGCTGTGAGAATGGGTAACCTAGTCAAGCCCCTGAATGCTGCATGACCTTGATAGACAACAGCAGCCCACGGGCAGCAGTGTCTGACTCGGAGGCACACAACTCTGACCTTCAGGGCAAATGCCATTAAGCAAGAGGGCAGCAGCACACGCCACCCAGAGCCAAGGAACCTGTGGCACGCTTGTGACTCCTAACCACATTTTTCTCCTTGCAGAGGAATCTGTGTTACGTATACAATTTTTTTATGTGAAGGGAACCTCCTTATTAGCTCTGATATAACATATTATCAAACACACATAAAATGCAACTGAACTTCATGGACACAAGCAATAGTAATGTATGTCCAAACTCCTGCCTGCTTGTAAGAAAAAAGAGTGCTGACCACAGTGATCAGAACCAACCACATTTTGTTACAGTGTGAGCCTCCCCCAGAACCCCTGCAACACAGACGGAGAGCGGCTGCACGCACCCACCTCTTGGCACCCGTGCACACCATCTTCCCGGAACTGAAGATCAGCGCTGTGGTCCGGGGCTCCCGGATCCTCATGATCACAGCAGCGAAGCGCTGCAATGGCCGGAGGGGGGGTTAGGGGGGCCCCACGGTGACCGTGAAGGGCACCTGAGCCCAGCCACCCCCTCCCATGCCCCCTGCCCAAGCCGGACCTGCCCGTGCTGGTGGCAGGGGCTTGTGCACAGGGAGCAGACCTGTGACGACTAAGCTGGACCACAGCCTGTGCGTTCTTTCCTGTGCTCCTGCGAGATGAGGGGTGCTTGCAGTTTTCCCCTTAACTCGCTGCAGCCCCAGTGAGCACCGGGGTTTCTGCTTCTGCCTTTCGTGTGCTGCTTCTCGTGACTAGCTTCTGCAACTATCACCCTCCTGCTGGAAACACCTTCCCCTCCCAAGGGAACAGACACATCGACTCCTAGCACATCCATGTGCACTGAAGTGACCCCCATCTCCCACCGGCTTTTGGAAAGAGCAGGAATGTCTTGCCACGGCACGGCCTTTTTCATCCAGGGGCCTCTGGAAGTAATTCCCATCGTCTGGTTTGAAATACATTAGAGCTGCTCTCACCTTGGGATTATATTCAGCATTTCGGGCACGAAGTGCGATGGTTTTCAGGTCAAGTTTACAACCAAGATTCACTGTGGATACAATGTTTCTGCAAAAAAATTGAAGGGAAAACATGATTTATACGCTTTTACAGGATGAAATGTTAGATGACTGTCTAGAAACGTATTTCTTCCATAAGAACTAATTTAACTTCATCAAGTTCTTTTAAGATAACTTTCTAATTCTAATTCTAGTAAGTTGTTGACATGTATGAAGTGTTTCACAAGTACCACATACCATAGTGAGCGTTTTATTGTACATACATATTACTTCATACTTACCATGTACTGTGGAGTCATAACTATTTCAGATGAAGATGCTGAGGCTTAAATGGGGTGACCTACTCAGAATGCACTGGCCCCTCAGTGCCAGGGCCGGGTGGGGGGGGGGTGGCACCTGCCCAGAGCCTCAGTCTCCTACTGAAGCTGGTGCAGCTCTGCCCTGCACTCTGAACTACCACCACTGCCAACCCTAAAACTGCTGTTTACAAAGAAAAATGCAGGATAACTTTCTCCATCCTCTCAGAATCAGTATCTTTTGGAAGAATAACTCAGTATCTTGGCCCTGGCTGGTGTGGCTTGGTGGATTGAGCACCAGCCTGAAAACCGTAAGATTGCCAGTTCTATTCCCAGTCAGGGTACATGCCTATATTGCAGGTCAGGTCCCCAGTACGGGGTGCACACGAGGCAACCGCACATTGATGTTTCTCTCCCTCTCTGTCTCCCTCCATTTTCCTCTCTCTAAAAGTAAATAAATAAAATCTTAAAAAACAAAAACACAACTTGGTATCTTGGCAAAAGAAGAAAAACCCTGGTTTCTTCTGATTAACCCTCAGACATTATCAATGAATGCCCCCTTTTATAGTATCCTTGTATGTTTTATGAATTACAAAATATGTACTGAAAAACAACTTTATTAGGAATTTTAATAACAACTCAAACCTAAAAGCGAACCTAAGCTCTTCTGCAACTTCCTGGCTTCGACGGCAGAGATTTTGCAATGTGCAAAGCAGAGCCCTGAGACCGAAGCCGTCCCTGTCCTGTGACCCCCCAGGCCGGAGTGCAGGTCTGTGTCCTGTGGGTTCCCGCTCACCGCTGCTTCTGGTTCTTTCTGTCAGAATGCAGCACTTTTGTGGACTTGGTGGCTCTCAGCCTGCCTGTCTGTGTGAGGACATAACTGGAAGGACCCCTCGGGTAACCTGCGTGGCAAGTGTCTTTGTCACCACGTCACCTGTGTTCTTTCAGTCAGCCCCCACGCACCTGCCTGCAGCATCAGTCCACCGACGAAGGGCATCCAGTCACCTCCGGGGCACCTCTCACAAACTTAGCCATGTAGCTGTTACACACACCTTCTTTCTCTCTTTAAAAAGTTGTCTTTGACAGGCATACGATAATAAATGCAGCCTCTTCCCGTCTCAGGCGCACAGCTCAGTGGCGGTCATAGGCTCCCAGGGTTGTGCAGCTGTTCCCGCTGCCCACCCCTGTGACTCTGCACCCACTGAACACTCCGTCCCCGCCCCCCGACTCTGTCACACACAGGCCCTGCCTCACTGAGGTAGGAAAGTCCATCTAGGGCAAAAACAGCCATCCTCAGCTTGTGAGAAAGACACAGCGCAGCGAGGATGTGTGGGCAGCCCTCCTAACACTCAGTGAAGAAAACCGAGTACCGCTGTGACCTGGACTACTCTACGAGTAAGGAACGGTCTCCCCAAAGACTGCACACACCCCAGGGGAAGGAGGCCGTCTGGCTCGGAGGAGCGTGTCAGCCCCAGGGAAGCGCTGGAGTAACCACAATGAAGTGCAGCTGGGGTTTCACAGGTCCAAGTGTGCAAACATGGGCTACCGATTTCTAAACATGTTGTGAGCACTTCCTACTGAGGGCGACTCACTGAGGCGGCTTTGTGAAACTCGTCCTGCGAGACAGCGAGCCGGGTCCAGGACACTGCAAGCGCCACACCCTTGAACCCGCGATCACTCTGAAAACGAGGCCAGGACGCGGCTCCCAGGGACCCTCCAGGGCAGCAAGGGGACACCACGTGAGTACTCACTGCAGCTGTGGCACGATCCCCGAGCTCTCCGAGGCTGGTGTGGCAGGCGTGATGGGGGTCATGGGGGTCATGGGCGAAGGGTACAGGGGTGTGGTGCCTGGCAAGGGTGCTGTTGTAAGAGTCTGTGAGTGGTAGAGCTGTGGCGTCTGTCCTGAGGGCCCCTGAGTCGCCTGCTGGGTAGCTGACTGCTGCACCGCGGCCGTCACTGTGGTCACTGTTGCCGGCTGGGGGGGCGGTGGCTGCTGCTGCTGTTGCTGCTGCTGCTGCTGCTGCTGCTGTTGCTGCTGCTGCCGCTGCTGCTCCTCCAGGATGGACAGACTGTTGGTGTTCTGAATGGGCTGTGGAGTCAGCCCTGTGCCATATGGCATCATGGGGCTGAAGATGGGGATCCCGGGAGTCATGGCGCCCTGTGGGAAGTCCGGGAAACGGAGGGTTAGGCTGCTGGCGCTGAGCGTGCATGGGACCTGCCTGGTGAGAGAACAGGTGAGGCGTGGGAAGACGGGCACCTTCTGGTATAAATGGGTCATCAGGCATGAGCAGGGGGGAACTTGCTGTTCTTACACACATCACTTTCTTCGTTACCAGCACACAGTAGATAAGAGCTCAGGGTTTGGAATTGGACCTGGGTGTGAAATCCTACTCTTTCACTAATATGCATGAGCCTGAGGAAGTTGCCTAACTTCAGGCCTATCTAGGGAATAATAATGCCCTAAGATTATGAGAAAGCATCGGGGATTGCACTGGAGTGACCACACATCCTTGTTTACACTATGATCCTACACACCATCTGGGGAGCACCCCACCTCCAGCTTGGATATATTTCATGGTTACCCCAGAGAGATCCGCTCACAGCTCCTGACATGGTGAAAGGCACACAAGAAACACTGAAGCATTAGCAATGGTAGTGCCGATTATTTGAATACTATCGAAAAGGTTAACCACTGCTCTCCAAAGTTTCAATCAACGAAATCCAATGCATTTATCAAAATAATATCGACTTACTTGTCTGCATTGCTTCTAAAAGCTGCAGACAGTGTGACATTTATTAAATCCCCGAGTCTCACCGCAGCCCTCTGGGAAAGGGAGGACACTCCCCACATGCCACTCAGGAGCCCTGACCCGGGGGGCAGGCGGCTGCATTGCCCATGACCACAGGTCTCAGCAGCAGCTCAGCCAAGGTCGCCGCCCTAGTTCTCTGGCGCCCAGCCCAGTCCTCCCCCGACACCCAGACCCACAGAGATGGCAGGGGCTGCACAGCTCGTTACAGCCGTGAGCCTCTTAACATCAAACCCAAACAGGCATAAGACATGTATGTCTCACTGTCTCCCTGGCACGGTGGCAGAAAGAGCAGGAGAGGAGGACACAGTACACACTGGGGCCCTGAGTCGGGCATCGTTCCACTGCATCTCCCTCTGACTTCCACAAAAGTACCGGCTAGAAAAAAATGCAGGTTACACCAAGTTAAAAAAATGAATGTTTTGAAAGGTCTGCCTTTCTTTACGCTGTATGTAACAATGAATGACAGACATATGTTGAAGCAAGGTCCATGAGGAGCAACACCTGTGACTTCAGGTGGGTGAAGATTTCCTGACAGGACACAAAAGCACAAACCATGAAGCAACAGTAAAAGAGCGACCAGAGAAGGTGAACTTCTACTCTCCAAAAGGCACCATCGAGATGACAGAAAGTAAGCCACAGACGGGGAGAACACCTGCAGGACAATGTCTGGAGGAAGGGGAGGGGGGCGTGGGGCGGACAGAGCTGCTGTCCCTGGACCCGCACTTTCGCTCCCTGTGGCTTCAGTTCCCCACAGTCTACCATGGTCCAAACATATTACATGGGAAACTCAAGAAATCAACAACCTCGGTTACACTGTGTGCAGTTCTGAGGAGCGTGACGGAATCTCGCACCCTGCTCAATCCTGGGGCAACAGGAAGCATCCCTCTGCCCAGCGTCTCCACCTCAAACGGGCAGCAGTGGGACCGTTTCAGAAAGACCACAGTCTTATAACTTCTCTTACAACACTGTCACAATTGCCCCGTTTCATGATTAGTTACTGTTATTAATCTCTTCTTGTGCCTAATTTATAAGTTTATATGCAGGGGGATACACATACACTTAAAATGGGTGCTTTTATTGCGAGTAAATTACCCCTCAACAGAGGTCATTTAAACCTTTAGAAAGTAGAGAAGTTATCTGGGGCCTTACATGTAAAAGGAAAAAGACAAAACTAGAAAATAACTGGTGAGAGTCACTTTTAAAATCAAAGAGCCTATCATCCACCTGGACACCATCGAGTTTGACAAAAAGTTCTTACAAACACCTAATTTTAGCCTCCAAGTGCACTCCCCGAACTCCCCACCAGTGGACCTACTCAAAGCCCAGTGGACCGTCTCAATAAAACACTGGAGGCTTAAAGCATACATACAGATCAGTGTTCACCAGCAGGTGCTCCTTACCTGGGGGGAGGCCAGGCCCTGGGCGTAGGGCGGCAGGCTGCTGTTCTGATCCATGGCGCAGCCCACTTCCCAGCAAGTCACGCTTTGCTCTGGAGCAGCTCAGCACCCTGTCTTGCCCCAGGGCATCCCCAGGCAACTCCACACGCGACTTCCTCAGCCCTCCAGGTCGTCCTCTGCCGGGAAAGAGATGCTGCTCTGAAAAATTTGAAGTTTAATATGAGAATACAGATGGCTACACACACACACCAAACCCAAAAATAGAGCTGCGGTGGACACGCTCCCTTTTGTCTGTGCTGCGGGAATTGCATTCCTTCCGTGTGTCCTGTGATGGCGCAAACTGCAACCGGGACCTGCTTATTTTGGCACACATTCCATTTAAATTCTCAGGATGTTCCAAATGCAGGTGTCACAGTCAGCACTAAAAAAGTTCCCAGAGAAGATAAATCCCTGAGTGAACTTCATGCCTGAGCAGAAACAGCACGGCACACACAGTGCTAGGAGGCCAGCTTCCGGCTCGCACGTAAGCGGATCAGTGTTACACCGTCAATGTCTCGGACATTCCCTTCAATAAATGTTTAAGTGGATCCCACACAGTTCCACGTGATGGTTTGTGGAGCTGCTGTTTAATAAGACACTGTGAAAGAAGCTGTCCAGACATCACGTTTTTACTCACGGGACAGCTTAACCTTCTCAGAGCACAAAAATACCACGAGACCGCGCCCCTGGCTTTCCTGAAATCACTGCTTCCATCTCGGCTACACGTCAGAAGTAACTAACTGTCAGACAGAAGAACCAAGCCGCTCCACGCAAAGACCAAGTGTCCAGTCCAGCTCCGCCCGCCCCGTTGCCGTGGGAATCGCCCGAGCCTCGTACGGGAGGTGCCGGGCACATCACATGGGCACCCGCAGTCACACAGGACGCCGAGCGCTGCTCCCACCCGGCTTCAGAGTAAACACCGCCCTCCACCGGGACGGTCTCCCTCGGCTTTGCGGGTGGTTAGTTGCAAGTTAAAAGTCGAAATCCGCTCGCGCTTCCAGCCTATGCTGCCGCCGCGCGGGCGCTGGCGATTCCCTAATGAACGAGGGCGCCGACCCCCGCCTAGAGGACAAAGGGCCGCACAGGCGACATATCCCGGCACCGACTCCCGCAACACCGGCAACAGAGAAAAATGAGAGCGCCGCTCCAGGAAGAGTCAGAGATGTATGGAAAGTTACTCTTGGAACGTTGTTGCACTCAAACCACAGAAGTGCTGCAAATACAAGACCACCGAGGAGACGGCGGTAGGACGGGGGTCCTGGCCTCGGACACGCGGCCGCCCAGCCCGGCGCCCGCGGCCCCTAGCATGCCGGGCGGGATTCGCTTCCAGCGCAACGGAGGCCGGGCGGGGCCGCTGGGACGCCGGGGAGCGTCTTTGCGAGGCCTGCCCGTCCCCGGCCTCCACCCATCCTTTCCCCTGACTTCGCCGCTCAGCCTCAGAGAAGGAAAAAGCCAACAACGTCTGTTACCTGGAGCCACGGCCGGCGGCGGTTCCCACCCGCGAAAACCAACTCAAACGGCAGGCAGCCCCGGCGCCCGCCACTGCGACCCTTCGCGACCCCTCTTGAACTCCTGGCGCGCGTTTATAGTGTCACTTCCGCCAGTGCGGCGCTCGGCTTCAGCGAGGGGCCCAAGCTACAGCGGCGACCCTGGTAAGTGCGGGAGCTCCGTCACTTCCTGTGTTTCCTCGGGTAATTGGCTTACGGGAACGCAGGGTGGGGCGGGGCTACTCAGGAGCTCCGGGGCGGGGCGGTCTGGTCAGAACGTGTTCTGATTGGTCGTTGCCGGGTAGGCCAGATTTTGATGTCTAGGCCGACAATCTTTGTGACCTTTGGCAAGTTACCTGCCTTTCCGCTTGAGTTTCTTCGTCCGTTTTAAAAAGAACTTTTTAAAAAATTGTAAAATATGAAATTCATATAAGGAAACTAACACACACATGTACATATTAACACATGGTTATAAATCGAGAAACAGGCCCTTCCTACTAATTCTGTCCTCCTAAATTATGCTTTGTGTGTTCTGAGGTAAGACCCATCCGTAGCGGGCGTCAGCTGATGTTCCTCACTGTGACATATCCTTGAATTTATGGACATTTGCTCATTTCCAGATTGGGGTTATTAGGAACAATTTTATGTAAATATTCTCGGACATACCTTCTGGTGGAGTGCACACCTGGAAATTAACTGCTGAGTACTCAGGTGTGCACCTCTTCAACGAAGCCAGGTGATGCCAGTCTCCTTTCCAAATACGGCTGCACCAGCTTACACTCCGATAGATGATTCGACTTTCCCTTGCTCCATAGTGTTGCCAGTGTTTTGTATAGTCAAACTTTAAAATTTTTGTCCATTAAGAGTGAATTCGCATGTTTTCTTGAGGTAGAAAACCCTGACATCCCCGTCAGCTTTGGAGTAAGGGGGACCGGCGGCAACGCGGACCTCTGGGAGCCAGGCCTGGGTGAGCGCCGGAGCTACGGGAGGAAGCGCCGCCTGGCAGCGGAACGTGGCGCAACTTCCGACTTCCGGCTGGACCGCCATCTCGCCGTGAGACAGCAGGAGCAGTACCGGCGATGTCGTCCTGTGCAGCCGTGTCCTGGGGCCCCGGCCGAAACCCGGTGATGGAGCCGCACAGCGCCGGTCCCGTGCAGCTGCGCTTCTCGCCCTACGCTTTCAATGGAGGGTGAGGCCCCGGCAACCGCGCCCCGTCCTGTCCCTGCCCACGCCCGCGGGGGTCGCGGCGGCCTCTGTCTCCGCGGGCTGCTGGGTCCGCCACGGTCTTCCGCGGCGCCTTCCTGGCCGGTCGCTGTCATCGCGGCGTGGACGGCCAGGCTTGCGGTGAGGTCGCAGGTGGGCGCGCAAGCCCGGCCTCTGCTCCAGCCGCGGCAAGGGCAGGATCCTGTGGGGAGTAAGAGTGGGGGTGGATCGGTCCACGTTGTTAGATGCGTAGTTGGGTTTGTAGCTAAAAGGGTAATCAAACAATGTTTTTTGTTATTTTAGATGGAAGGTAGGATTCGTTGGCCCGACTTAAATTCAGGGGAAAAATACTCAGAAGGGGGCCTTTTAAAATGTTATTACTGCATATTACAGTCAAGTTCTTATTTTAAGAACACCAGCTGTGTCTTAAGTGATACTTTTTCTTGATGTCCGCTGAAAGAATTGGGGTTGTAATGGAACAGGAAAAGCCAGCGTTCCTGCTGCCTGTCAGCTCCCAGACCCAATAAGCAGAGACAGGGATTGAATCTCTGTCTGCGCTTTATTCAGATGGCGTTGATCTGAGAAGATGTGGGGTTTGTACCCTAACAGACTGTCTTACATTCCATTTCAAACCCACCCTTTTTTTTTTATAAGGAGAAGAGAAGTTCAGGTAAGGGGATTGGAATTCAGGGAAAAAATTAATCAGATAAAAACTGTAGCATTCTTTCACCTGTGTCCTGGGCAGTGGACATCTCAGCCTGGAGCACAATGGCTCAGATACCATCTTAATCCCATGCAGCCCTCCTGAGGCACAAAGGTGGAACTGCTTATGGTCTCCTGGGCAGTCCTTAGCCCCGTGCTGGCCACACATCTCAGGGTGGGTCATACCTTCAGTTCCCAGAACAATACCTTTGACATGCATCGAGTATGAAGCTTATTAGCTATTACTTGAACTAAACTTTTGCCAACATTTGCATCCCCCATTGTAGGAAGATGACTTATTTATTGGGTTGCCCAAAAAGTCCGTTTAGTTTTTCAAACATTTTTCATTTTCACTAATAACTTCATTGATTTAGATATTTTGAGTACGTCAGCTCTCTCCCGATATTGGCTTCCAGTGGGCAGAGGCCAGGGGTGCTGCTAAACATCTTCCAATGCATAAGACAGCCCCACAGCAAAGAGTTATTTGGCCAAAATGTCAGTAGTGCCAATAAACTTCGCAAACCACTTTTGACAGCTCGATCAGTCACAGCAACTTCTCCATACACGGCACAAATCTTTTTTTGCATTTCAGTTACGTTTTTACGTTTCTTGGAATAATAAAGCATAATATACCAAATATGTTGCGTATTTCCTTCCATCTTCAATTTTAAAATGGATACACAAAAATTCACCAATTTTGATGTTTTTTTAATGCACGATGATATGATAGCTGCCATAATACAATCTAACAAAATTGGTTCAGATGGAGTTAGACAACTAAGCACTACTAGAGCCATCGTTGGAATAAACTTAACGGACTTTTGCCAACCCCATAGGAGTCTGGGCAGCTCTGCGGTGGGCCAGTGGTTCCAGTTACCCACCACACTGTGCTGACTGCGTCCGTGCCTGGTGGGAGCACACTGATGGTGAACCTGACCAGGTCGTTCCATTGGCCTCGAGTTTGAAACCCTGATGCAGGTTTTGGAAGTGTTGGGAGGAGAGTGGAAGGCACAGTTTCAGCCTCCTCTCTGCCACTGAAGGGGAGACGTTTTGAATGTAGATGCCCAGCTCTTCCTCAGCTCCTGGGGGAGTAGGGGGAGAATCCAGCGTTTTCAGTTCTCCATTGTTATGAAGAGCCTGGGGAGAAGTGGGGCCAAGACTCCAATCCTTAGCCCTGTGCCGGAGTGACGCTTTTGCTTTCACTTTTAGCACTTCTGGGACAACTAACAATGGGGTCATCAGACCAGTAAGGCCTGGTCTTTATACTGCTGTTCACAGTATGGGGTCCTCGGATTGTTACTCACTTTTAACCCCCCGTAATCCAGTTTAAGCTGTTACTGCCCTAAAAGTTGGTTGCTTAGGACTTTCTGATTATTAAATTATGTTTCCTTTCCTCAGTTTTTGGTTTTTTTCCACAGTATTTGTTGCTGCTGGCTCTTGAGCAGCCTTTGCTTCTACTTCTATATCTTTTAACACTTCAGCTCTTCAAATGTGATTGAACTCCAAGTCCTTAGCCCCGTGTTGGCTGCACGTCTCAGTCCTGGACGGAAATTCCCAAATATGCTGCTCCAGTTTAACCTCTCAGGATACTCTCAGCCCTGACTTCTTAGGTAAAACATTTCTGCCTGGAGGTTCTGCTGTCACCATACCTCAAGGTATTAAAACAGACCACTAGCTCACGATCCCTTGGTCCCTCCTTTGCACTCCTTATAATCAGGCATCAGGCTGCTCACCCAGGTTTAAAGTCTGGGATCTCATGAATGGCTCATCCAGCTTCTAGCACATTTTGGTACTTACGAAAATGTGTACACTTTGGGTGTTTGTTGTTTTGGATTTACCCACTTTTCCTGTTCTCACCACTATCCTCCTATTGCTGCACTCTTATTGGAAGTGTTTCTGTCCCGACTCCCAGGCTGTGTGGGGGTCACAGTGACCTTCTTCAAACTCCGCTTTGCAAAGGGAGCCTTTCTCCTTCTTGCTCCTGGAGCCTTGATGGTTTCTCACTGAAATGCTCAAGTCTGTAGTTTGGCACTTGGGTTTGTTTACAGTTGAGTTCCTGCCCGTCACACACACTCTATGTCCCTGCACCTGCTCGCACACAAAGGGACACCTCAGTAAGCTGCTGGAGGGTTTACGTGAACTGTTACCCATCTCCTTTCATTGGCTGTCCATATTGCCTGGGATGCCGCCTGTTGTGCCTCAGTTGCGTGCACATCCTGCCTCTGTGGAAACGGTGGCTGGAGTTTCCTGAGCACTTCTGTTCTCAGGCACCATCTTAGGCGCTCCATGTGAGTTATGTCAGTTAGCTCTTGTAGTCACCCTGTAACACAGAAACTTGAACTTGGATAATTTGCCCCAGCTTACGGAGCTCTATGAGGGGCAAGGCCAGCTCTCAGAAAAGTGCAGAGCCCAGGTGCTCAGGGACAGCACGGGTGTTGCCTCCCACACCTGTGACCAGAGCTACTCTGGGGGACCAGCTGTGTTCCAGGCACCAGCCAGAGGGCTTTGTGATGATTAACTCGTTTGATCTTGTCACACCCTAAAGGGCAGCTACTGTGTGATCTCTGGTGTACGCATGAGGACGTTGAGGCCCTGAGAAGCCAAGCATCTCAGATCTGCAAACAGGGAGAGTCAGACTGAGATCCCGCATAGTCTGCTTTTGGCGTTCATACTCTAGGCCTTTTCAGTAAACTGCCAGCATAAATCATACAACCACAAAGCAAAAACTTTGTTCTTTGTTCATTCATTTTTCAATAGGCGTTTGGGTGTCTGCTGAGTGCTAGATATGCAGCACCCTAACCTCTTCTCTGAGCTTGGGTAGCGGGTGTCTTGCCTCTGTCACCTCCTGGCCCCGTGGGCAGGGCCGTGGCCTTTGGCTGTTACGTAAGATCAGTGCCTCGCACAAAGTAGGTGTTTAATTTTGTTTTTTTTTAAGATTTTATTTTTGCTTATTATTTGAGAGAGAAGAAAGAAAGGGAGAGAAGAGGAACATCGATGTGCAAGAGAAACATCGATTGGTTGTCCCTCGAGCGCCCCCCACTAGGGACCTGGCCTGCATCCCAGGTATGCCCTGACTTTTTGGTTTGCAGCCAGCGCTCAGTCCACTGAGCCAGACCAGGCAGGCCGGTGTTTAATTTTTTGATAATGATGAAAACTCAGTGGCTCTTCTGTTACCTCCTGCTAGGGACCCTTTCTGTGATGTAGGGCAGTGTTCTTAGGGAGCTCTTGATGTTTTCCCAGATGACGTGTGGCCAGGGCTCCTTTCCCTGATCTTTCCTCTTCTGCCTGACTCCTGCTCTTGTTCTGTCTGCTGGGTTTGGTCCCAGCGCAGGCGCACCTCGTATCGCTGCGCCTTGCCGTGCTTACACACGGCACATTTTCTTTTTGCAACCCCACATGGAGTAAGTCAGTGGGGGCTGTTTTCCCCACAGGCTCAGGTGATGGTTAGCTAGCATTTTTAGCAATAACGTTTTTTAATTAACATGTATCTTTTTAATAGGTAATGTATTGCACACTTATAATGGTAGAGTGTGAACATAACTTCTCTACCTTATTCCGTGATCAGGAAAGGACCCACATTCTTCCATTGATACAGGCTTGGTCACCGCCTGGAAGAATTCATTCATTTTCTTTGTTTTTTCCCCTCAGTACGATATTGGCAATTGCTGGAGAAGATTTTTCAATTGTTGCTTCTGATACTCGATTGAGTGAAGGCTTTTCCATCCACAGCCGGGACAGCCCGAAATGTTACAAATTGTAAGTAAATGTTTCTAAGGATACATCTCTGCAGTGTCTTGTGATTCTTTAATGCTACAAGAGATTTAACTTCTAAACAATGTATTTTCATGAGTGTCTAGATTGTCTGTTTTGGAGCTTAGTTTGCATTTTTGTTAGGAAACAATTTTCTAAATTAGTATTTCCTAATAATTCACGATGCTGTCTTCATGATATTTGCCATATTTGAGTACCGACAGTATTTTTGATAACCTACATTTTCTTTTATTACTTTATTGTTGTTCAATTACAGTTGTCTGCATTTTCTCCCCACCCCAGCCAAACCCACCTCTCTCCCTTGCTTCCATCCCTCCCCCTTGGTTTTGTCCATGTGTCCTTTATAGTAGTTACTGAAAACCCTTTTCTCCACTGTCCCCTCCCCCCTCCAGTTATTGTTAGATTGTTCTTAATTTCAATGTCTCTTAACCTAAATATTTTTATATCAACATTTTACCCTGAAAAATTTCAAATATACAACAAAAATAAAATTTGGTAGTGAGCAACCCGTATACTACCACCGAGATCTTGTTAGCATTTTACATGATTACTTTGCCACATCTTTCTGTCCTTCTGTCCAAGCATTAACCTATTATAATCTGCCCAGTTTCTTTTTGACCTGAAACATTTAGCCGTGTCCTAAGCAGTTGTACCCATGACTCACAGTTTTAATGGGCTGGCTACATTTATTTCTAAAACACAGAAATAAAGTCCGATGTGCAGAAAGAAGATAACCGTTTGCTTAAGTCACCGAAATGTACCTCAGATTGGCAGTGGTTTGCATTTAACGTTTTGAAAACAGTTAGAATGGTGGTGCATTCCCAGGCTGGTCCGAAGAGCCTGTTAACTCTGAACTGCAGCAGGGAAGGACTGAGAAGGTTCGGTCTGGTGGGGCTGCAGGGATCGGGGCTGACCCCCATCCTCACCTAGAGCCCTGGGGTGACAGTGACATGCGTTTGAACTATCACTGGACCCTGCCAGGGGCCCTTCTCTGAGGTGAGACTGACTGTCCTCTTCCCCTGCACCCAAGAGGGCTGCTCTCTGCGGGCGTCAGTGTCAGCCGGTGTGATGGGTGGAAGCAGCAAAACCACGTCCTGTTGAGATTGTATTTCTCAGTGACATAGAGGCTCTTTTCACATGTTCACAGTGACTTGTGTTTCATCGAACATGACCTTCACCGCCTTCCACCATTGCAGTTTCAGGGGTGCAGCGTCATGATTCCAGTCTGTGTATGCTGGTCACTGTGCATGATCTCAGCTAATCTCGTGGGAACCTGTCCATGCCCCTGGTTGGACAAGGATTTTTCCTGGGAGGACTTTCAGGGTCTCTCCTAGTGTCCTTCAAATGTGGGAGCCAGGGCCGCCCCCGGGCCGCACGTGAGGCCCCGAGGCCCCTTGCGGTGCTCACGTCTTTCCCAACTGGGAGCGCCAAAGTCAGACATTGGCCTTGTGGACTACAGACGTGTTTCCTTAGTTTTTCCTTTTAAACTTTGTATTTTTCTCTATAGCAGTTTTATTTTTTATGTAATTGAGTACATGAACCTTTTCAGTGTGGACATTGGGTTGTAGCATATTTAAATCAGCTGCCCTCAACCGTGGATTACTGCTTTTTAAAAATCACCCTGGTTTTCCATAGTCCATTTCTAGTTTTGCCATTTCTTTAAACCTTTGGCTTTTCTGTGATTTATTTGGTGTTAGAAGTTAGGGAGCAGATTACAGGCATTCCCCCTTCTGTGAGTCCTGGCAATAGGAGTTTAAAATTAAAACTGTGTAACACATGTTCAGCTTCACTGTCTAACCACCTCAGTTGCCTGAAATGTGCTCTTTACAGAACAGATAAAACAGTCATTGGATGCAGTGGTTTCCACGGAGACTGTCTGACCCTGACGAAGATCATCGAAGCAAGACTAAAGGTAGAGCCTTTTACATGCTTGTTGGAAGTTGTGAACTTGTTAGACTCTTACGCGCGCAGCACGGCTGCCACTCAGAGCAGCCGGAGAAGCGTCCGGTGAGTCCAGGGCACTGGCCCATTCCTCCTTGAAGTCTAGGATAGAAACTGCAGTGAACCCACAGGTCCGAGTCCCCACTAGAAAGGGTTCTGTAGGAAGGGAGTTCTTCTGAAGACTCTCTTCCCTGAAAAAAACAGAATCCACCAATTTCTCTCGAGAAGACAAGCTTCCGACAGGAGCCTGGTAGGGACCCTGTCGGCTGGCATGCGCCCTACAGACAGGATACATGCTCTGGAGTCGGGCCAGCCAGGCGCTCTCACCTCACCCGACGCAGGCTGTGGCTGGCAGGAGGCAGGCGGGCGGGGGGAGGGGTGGTGTTGGGAAAAAGAGCCTGAGTGGAGGTCTGACTCCGGTGCTGCCTGAGGCCCGCGGAGCCGGGGGCCTGCTCTCGGTGAGCCTGGGCGGGTCTGGCTGGGTTTGTGGCCTCTTTCAATAGGTGAGTTTCCTTCTTGTGGTTCCCAGAGTCAGCCGGGACTGTGTGGACTGTTAGCAGTAACCAGGGAGGACACCCTGGCCTAGGGAGGGTGGGGTCCCAGCCACCATAGTCAGCATTCAGAGCTGTGGTGTCTGTTCAGCTGTGTGGCCTTGCGGGGCTCACCAGGGCCGGCGGGGAAACCTGCAGTCCCGGCACTGTGGCCCTCAGTCCTCCTGTGTCACCTTGTAGGCTGTGTGTCCCAGTTTCTGAGTGGTGGGTGAGTCCGTCCAGTACCTGGGAAGAGAGCGGCAGCGACCGCGGCGGTTGGCCTGCTGCTGAGGAGCAGGAGCGCCTGGGGCGTCCGCGCCCGTCCAGTTGCTGGGCCAGAGGGTGGTGCCCTTGCCTGACGCTTGCTTCATGAGCGTGTAGAAATGATTTCATTCCGTGTCCATCAGCTGTTAATACTTAAAAATTGTACTGACATTGACAGTGTCAGTGACTGGCATGTATTGACTTGTGTGTGTGGTTTTGGTACACAACTCAGGACGAAAATAGGCACGACAGGGAGAGCGTTTTGTTAAATCAAACAAGAACCACTGAGTTCGACTTAGTGCCCCGTCCTTCCTGAAGGAGGTGTTTGCTGCGTAGGTGGCAAAACAGAGAACTGAATTCCCTTTTCTGTTTGCTGTTCCTGGGGGTCCCTCGGTCTGTTAGGTGAGTCCGGGGTTCTGAGGGAGACGTAAATACAGGGTTGGAAATCGCTGACTAAGGCCCTGGTTTGGAGACATCTGTCCTCTGCTGTAGGTGTGTCCAGGAGCGAGGCCACCACCCTGGCCTGGAGTCCTGTGCAGCGTGGTGCTGTGGCCCCGCTCTGCTCTCACCTGCTGTGTGAAGAGAGGCCCTGTCCTGGGTCGGGTTGGGACAGCAGACTCCGTGAAGGCCCCGACAGGAAATGTGTTCCGCTTTGCAGGCCACTTGGTCTCTTGGCGACCACTCGGCTCTGCTGTTGCCGTAGCAGGCGAGGACTTGTGTGATGAATGAGAGGGGCGGCCCCGCCGCACTTGGTGTAGAGCACAGCTGGTGGGCTGATAGTGGGCCCGGTGCGGGAGGGGCACAGGCCCTCCGCCTCCGCCCTGTGAGTGGGTGTCCGCGCCTGGGTCAGCGCCCGTGTCCCGAGGGCAGGGTGGCGTGGAAAGGGTCTATAAGCCAGATGCGGGAGGGCAGGTGTGGCATCCCCCCACACACATTGTCACAGACCCCAGAGTGACGGGGGACTGAGAGTTGTTGCTGTGTCTCAGTGATGTCGTGGGTTTGGCCGTGAAGGAAATAGGCACCTTCACGTGCATTTCCTCTTCTCGCGGGGCTGCCCGCTGCTCTGGCCCGTAGCCCGCTGCACCTCTCACGCCTGTTTCTGTTGGGTGTCGCAGATGTACAAGCATTCCAACAACAAGGCCATGACCACGGGGGCCATCGCCGCGATGCTGTCCACGATCCTCTACTCACGGCGCTTCTTCCCTTACTACGTCTACAACATCATCGGGGGGCTGGACGAGGAAGGTGGGTGCTCCGTGGGAGTGAGGGGCCGGCGCCTCCTTGAGGCAGGTGTGTCCGTGCAGAGTGGTCAGAGCCCGGCCTGCCCAGCTTGCCCTTTCTGACCAGGAAAGGGACAAGGACCCTGGAGCTGCAGGGGGAGTGCGTGTGGTGGAGCCCTCGTGGTGGCTGTTGGGCAGCCAGTCACTCCACTCTCTGTTCAGGGCCTTGAGTGAGCTCAGAAGTCAACAGTAACCGTTTTGATTGCACAAAAACAAACCTGACCTGGGGAAGCTCAACCCGATTACGACAGTTCATTAACAAACTCTTTGACGTCAAAAAGTTTTAAACGGTGACGCCTTAGAAGGATTGCTTGTGTTTCCACCAGTGTCTTTGGAGCATTCTTGAGACTCCCGTGACTTCCTGGCCAAGTCAGAGCAGGGACACTTCCCTCCTGCTGCCATCACGAGTGCTGATTGGTGCTTCTTCCAGGTCTGACTTGTGTTGACTTGGTTGCTTCCAAAGACCAGAGGCGACCTCCCAGGACAGACCTGCCCTGCCCTTTCGCGTGGTCGGTAGTAGAGAGGAGTCTGCACAGCGTCTGGGTGTGGACGTGGTGAAAGGCATCTGACCTTGAGGGGACAGTTCTGGGCTGGAGGAGGCCAGGCTCCCTAAGTCCCCCCACTCCAGGCCGGCATCCTTCTGTCCCCGAGGGGTTCCCTCTGCTGTCCCCTCTCGCAGCCGCTCCCTGCACACTGGGCTCAGGGAGCTCTGACCTCTCCCTTGCCACAGCTCACGCGGGCGCAGTGTCTTAGGAGGCTTTCAGCCTCCAGTGAGAACTGAGAGGAAGCGTCAGGAAGAGAAGCAGCCAGTAGAGGTCAGTCACCCTCAACCTGGGTCATTACATTCAGCCACCGAGGGGCTTGCCTGACCTAGCACAGCACATCTGGTGCCTTTTTGACTTAAACTAGGTCTGATTTGAATGTCAGATCAATACATTCAGGTTTGGGCCACACTGGTGACAGCTACTGTTGAATTTCAGTGGGGCAGGTCGGGGCCTTGTGCGTCCTGAGAGGCAGAGAGGCTGGGGCCCCCCTGAGCCCAGCAACTGCGCCTTCCGGGGGGGTCGATGGTGCGTTCAGTGTTACACTGTGACTGGACTTATTTTTGCCGTGATGCGGGTTGGGGTTGGGGTGCAGCCTCACAGAAACTGTTTCCCCCTTTAAGGGAAGGGGGCTGTGTACAGCTTCGACCCAGTGGGGTCCTACCAGAGGGACTCCTTCAAGGCCGGAGGGTCAGCGAGTGCCATGCTGCAGCCCCTGCTAGACAACCAGGTAAGGACCCCGCCCAGGAGTGGGGACATCCCACTCTCTTGAGTCCCCTCTGTCGGCTGGGAGGGGGACAGCAGCCATCTGCGCATCCATGTGGGTGCCGTCTGCTGACTGGCCCACTCAGACCGTCCGGGCCCGTAGCCGTCGGGGCCGTGGCAGCCTCGCGGCGCCTGTGTCGTCAGGGCCTCGGGTCTCCACTCTCGCCCCATCACCCGAGTTCCATGAGAACGCCTTTCTCCCGGTACCATTTCTGCGTCGCCTCATTCTGTAGTCCGTCCCCCACAATAATTTCTACCTCGCCCCTTGTCCATTCCTGCTGGCCAGCCACGTCAGACCTGCCTGGCTTCTGGCAGGGGTGTCGTGTTTATGTCCTCACGTCCGCCCTGGTCACCCTCCTGGCCTCGGAAACGGGTCACAGCAGGCCCTGCAGTGGTCGTGGGTCACAGCAGGCCCTGCAGTGGTCGTGGCGCACCCGCCCCCTCTCCTGTTGTCCGTCACACCACATCCTGGGAGACGGTGCCTGTCCCGTCTCCACGCCCGAACCTGCCACAGTCTCGCACCTTCACGTGTCTGTCCTTCAGCCCAACTCGAATGTCCTTTCTTCTGGTGGGTTTGGTCGTGGCCACCTGGGCTCCCCAGCCCCTCTTCCTCCTCAGCCACAGCACACCCTGCAGCGATGCCCAGCTCCCGTGCCCACCTCCCCACAGCACGTGCTTCTCGGAAGCCGGGGCTCCGTCTCCACAACCCCTTGTTGGGGGACACTGGGCTCCTCCTGGGCTCTCAGACACCTGGGGGCTTGGCCCGCCTGTGCTGTCTTGTGACGCCTCGCCCATGTCTCCTGTCCCCCAGGTTGGCTTTAAGAACATGCAGAATGTGGACCATGTCCCACTGACCTTGGACAGAGCCATGCGGCTTGTGAAGGACGTCTTCATTTCTGCTGCTGAGAGGGACGTGTACACCGGGGACACGCTGAAGATCTGCATCGTGACCAAGGACGGCATCCGGGAGGAGACCGTGCCCCTGAGGAGGGACTGAGGCCCGAGCAGTCGCGCTGCCGCGTGTTCTGAAAGAAGTGCCCGTTTTTTGCAGTGGGTCTTCTCTCAGCAGGACAGAGCCAGGAAGTTGAATTTCTTTTTCCTTTCACTTTACTCATTCTTCCTACACTTTTCTGTCTTTCAGACCATTTTTGCATTTTTAAGGATGAAAAAACCAAACAGACTGTGTCAGTTTTTCCTTAGGTTTATGAGTAAGAAACTGAACTGGAAAAGTTTACTTTTCAGTCTGTGCAGATAGCTTGTCTCCGAAGAGGGCTTACACACCATCCGATTTAATCTTTAGTCCATCTTGGTTGTATTAAGACATTACATGGACATAAATAAAATACTTTAAGATTCACCCTGAGTGGTGTGGCTCAGTGGGTTGTGTTGTCCTGCAAACCAAAAAGTCACTGGTTCGATTCCTGGTCAGGGCACATGCCTGGGTTGTGGGCCAGGTCCCCACTCGGGGCCGTGTGAGAGGCAACTGATGTTTCCCTCCTTCCCTTCCCTCTCTGAAAATAAATAAATTTTAAAAAATGTAGCAGCTGTTTTGAAGACACATCTTCAAATCACCAAAATAGAAGAAAATTGTAAAAGTAAACTAGCCCTTTAAATGGTCTTTTGCCAGAAACGAATAATTTTCCCAAATAGTTTAGAAATGTTAAAATTGAGACCTAAATATTTTGATAGAGTTAAGGTAGTTTTAGACGTATTAACTAATTTAAATGTTAAAGACCCTAGTGGGTATCTGTTGTGACATTTGTTTTATAAACATCTGTTGGATACTTAGTCACAGACACTCCGCTCAGTGGTGAGGCCTCCCCCATGTTGCTCCTCCAAGGTCACAGGGGAGCCGCAGACTGCCCGTGTTCACTGTGCTGGTGTTCTCTAGAGCCACAGAACCGACGGTGCAGACACGTTCACGCTGAGGAACTGACTCGTGGTTGTGAGCCGCCATCTACAACCCGGAGACCAGAGAGCAGGGGGCGGACGTTCCAGGTGGAGTGTGAAGGCCGTGAACTGGGACTAGGGGACCGCTGTCCCTGCTCAGATGATCCCTCCACTTGGGTTCCTCCTGGCCCCCAGTGGGTTGGGTGAGGCCCACCCCCACGGGGGACAGCCACCGGCTCCACTCAGCTACCGATCTGAATGCTTGTGTACAAACCCTCACAGACGCCCAGCGATGATACCTGGAGTCTGGGCCGCTTGAGATCCCGTCAGGCTGACACAAAATTAACTGTTGCAGCTGTATAAACGAGGAGTATTTCTTTTTCAAAGACTTGCTTGTTGAATTGGGGATTTAGTTTTCTACTATTTGAAGTGATACAAATTTGCGTGTGTCTGGAATTTTCTATGAGGTCCTTACCTCTCAAGGCTCCCAGGGAAGTTGTGATGTCTTCCCCCAGCTTCAGGTACACATTCCTGCACCCAGGCCTTGAACCCGTCTCATTTGAAGGCCTGCCTCTGAAGGGGGCTGGCTGGTGGTCCTGCTGCTGCCGACTCTGACTCCGGTTACTTGGGCAGCTTTTCTAGGTAACTGCCCTAACTCCTCACTCGGAGAAGGCAGCTTTGCTGCACTTAGACAGATCTGAGGGACTACTCACCGCCAGCCAGCCCTTGGTTCTCTCCAGAGTTAGTTCCTGCCTCCTGCACAGAACAACGGCATCAAAACGATCCGATGATCTGAGAGACTGCTGCAGGGCACAGCTGGCTCTTCTGAGGTGTTGGCTGCATGCAGACTCGCACACTGGACTAGAGTACCGTTGGACCTTTGACCTCGGTGGAGGCAGTTCTCTGAGTCTGCTGCTCAGGCCATCCAGGGCAGCGCTGGCCCAGCCGGGCCTGTGACCTGCAGCAGCTGCTGTGATTTGCAAGCAGAAAAATCGTCCCGTGAGACGGACTTCATAAGCCTGGCGTCCTTGGGGGGCCACTCTGTCTGTCGATGGTTCCTGGTGTCAGCATTACGCAGAGCACTTGTTGTAGGTGAGCTCCAGGGCCCGTCCCAGACATACCTACCGTGTCGAGGGACTGGGGCAAGAAAATCTGCAGTTAAACCCATCAATACTTCGATACACAGTCGAAAGCTCTCATAGCTCCTCTGCAGAGTTTAAATCAGGAACAGCCCTGGGAGATGTGTAAGGGATTGGTTATAGGGCTTAACTTCGCATAGTTAAGAGGAGCTGGTTACATGGTCTCTGTGGGCCACGCAGAGCCGGATGCTGGGCAGGGAGGGACATGAGCTTGGGAGCTGGGGCTGTGTGGGTGGCCATGCTGGCCTCAGTACCCCCAGACCTCCCACCTCAGTGCAGGCACGCCTGCCTCTGGGGAGAGGCTGGAGGGCCTGCAGGGCCACCCTGTGGCCGCCCCTTCCTCCCCTGCCAGGCGCAGGTCCCTCTGAAGCGCAGGAAGGCACTCCCAGAGGCGTTGGCCGCTGTGTGCTTGGCCCAGTTGGGCTGTTGGAGCCAGAAGGCCAGGAGCACAGAGGAGCTGCGATCTCACCCTAGGGCTGTACTGCTTGGATGTCTTCCACCAGGACAGGCCTGCAGGGATCCTCTGTCAGCACCTTGGGGCAAGGTTTCCAGGACAGGCGGCTCCCTGTGGCCTGTGCGTGTGCATTGCGGATGTTGTGACTGGACATGTCTCACAAAGACAGAGTCCCTGGCCCCCTGGCCACAATCCCCGTCTCTGTCCCAAGGTGCTTCTCAGGCATCTGCCCGTGACCGTCACCCTGGTCTCAGTGGCTCCTGGGAGCTCCTCATCTTTGGAAAGTATTTTTCTACAAGGGATAGACCTGCATTCAGAACAGCACATAGGGAGTAGACAGCTGCCCATGGAGCTGAGCTGGCCCTGGGCAGGTGACCGGGCGTGCAACCTCACCACGGCGCCCTGTGGCAGCCCTGCATTCTGCACCTTCTCTGCTCCCGGGCACTGCTGGGGAGCAGGCTGTGGAGGCCTGTGCCATTGGAGGGGTTGGCTGGGTCCCTGGAAAGAGACAGACTTCTTCACCCAGCAGGTCTGCATGCCGCTGTCCCAGAGGCCACCAGGTGGCGGTGTCAGCCTGCCCAGTGTGGCTGCGCCGTGGGACCGGTCTAAGGTAGCCCATCTCGGGCCAAGTTCTCCAGTGCCTGTGCCGGCCTTGCCCTGCTCCCCTAGAGCCCAGAGCCTAACCTGGGAGGAGGGATGCCTGGCTGACACTACAGGTCTCAGCTCCTGCTGATGTCCCGGTGGAAAGGGTAGGAGGCAAACCCAGCGAAATTGGTTGTAAACCCGACTGCAGGTGAAAAGCGGAAAGTTGGTACGTAACAGTTTTTGCGGAGGTCCTGGGCTTGTGAGGAGAGGGTTGGGAGAGGAAGAGAGAAGGGAGGCAGGAGGAGCTGCTCATGGTTCCAAAAATCAAAGCAGAACTTGCTTGACAATGGAATCACACAGGTTTGGCCGCTGACAGAACTGAGATTGAGACTCAGAATTCTATGGGCCTCTCTCTCACCGTTCTCTGTTTTCTGCCCTGCAAGTCCTGTAGTTTCTTGTACTTGGGTAAATTCCATTCAAATAAACCTTGATGTTCTGATTATCTAAGGACCTGGGTTGAGGGTTTCGTGTGGGTGTCGGTAGGGGGAGGCACCCACAGAGTCGTGAGGTGCAGCCTCTGAGGGCCGCTGCCGGCCGAACACACCCCCAGGAACGGCAACGGATCAGCTCTTCTGCACGGAGCTGGATGCCTTCCGGCTAAGAGGACTTGGCCTGGACCGCTTCCACTGGCCACTGAGAGGGGCCAATGGGTTTCCTTGTGGATCAGAGGCGGTTTTGTCTTTTTGATCTGCACAGAAAAAAGTCTAGTAAGTCCTAGGCAGACCCGCTCTGGCTGGGATAAAAGAAAACTCTGTAGGGATAGAGACCGCGTTGTTACGCCAAGGGTTGAAACGTGCTATATTGGGTCTAACCAAATATTTGAAGTCCAGGCTCTCTGAAATATTAGCATTTGTAGTAGACTGGAATTCCCTTTAATTTATTTTTAAATATTTATTTTTAACTACTTCAAAAGCTGTGGGTTTGTTTTCTCCTGCGTCTTTGCCTCTCCTGTGCCGGAAGCCCATTCGCTCTCAGAGCTGATGGCGGGGACGAGCGGCCCGATGGCAGGGATGCTGCTGCTTTTCTTTGTTTCAGACGCTCAGAACACTCATCTCCAGGCCTCCAGGTGCTCATGAGAGTCTCGGGAAGTCATCCTGGAAGTCGGCCTTGTTCTTCCTGTGTCCTGGGGTTTGCCGGAACCTTCCCTGGCTCAGGGAATCCCTCCAGAATGCTTCAGGGCTGTGGCGTCCCCCATCTGTGCTTTTACTGGGAAAGTTCTCAGAGGGAGCCTTTCTGGAAGCTGTTTACAACAGGCAGCTGAGGGCGCCCTGCGCGGCAGGGGTGGGTCGAGAGGAAGGCACAGGGGACGATGACAAGGGGACCCAGGCAGGAGCCCCAGCAATTCCTGAGGGCCCCCCTGTGGGCCCTAAAGAACAGGAGCTGGTGTTGCTGCCGCGTCGTGAGAGGAGGGTTTTTCCAAGAGAGCAGAACTTGCTTAACGTCGTTTTTTCAGAGGTGAGGTGAGGATCGTCACTCACATGTCCATCGATGCCCATTCTGTTTTTTTTTTTAAGATTTTATTTATTTATATTTAGACAGAAGGGAATGGAGGGAGAAAGAGATGGGGAGAAACATCAATGTGTGGTTGCATCTCACATGGCCCCCACTGGGGACCCAGCCCGCAACCCAGGCATGTGCCCTGACTGGGAATCGAACCAGTGACCCTTTGGTTCGCAGCCCGTGCTCAATCCACTGAGCTACACCAGCCAGGGCCCCATTCTGGTTTTAAAAATTTTTTTAGTTATTTATTTTTAGAGAGGAGAAAGAGAGAGAGAGAGAAGCATCCATGTGTGGTTGCTTCTCGTGCGCCCCTGACAGGGGACCAGGCCCGAAACCCGGGCATGTGCCCTAACCGGGAATTGAACCAGCAACCCTTTGGTTCGCAGGCTGGTGCGCAATCCATGGAGCCACACCAGGCTGGTCTGTTCTTTCAATACAAGTTCTCAAGTCCCTGCCGGGTGCTACATTGGGCACAGCTGTGAACAGGGAGCATGCCCTGCTCTCCTGAGGAAGACAGACCCGCCAGCCAGCTAGCGCTGGGGCTGAGACGGGAACCCCGTGTGTGAGGGAGCAGAGCAGGCAGGCTTCAGAGGGAAGGTTATGGAGAAGGTGGCACAGGAGCCAAGACCCGATGGCCAAGAAGCAGCAGGGTCTGAGGGACGGGGGCTCCTCCCTACTGCCGGCCAGGCCCCGTCTCTGCCGGCCCCGGGCTACAGTGGAGCAGAACGCAGCCCTTCGTCGTTTAGGAGCTTGGTGCTCTCGTGTGGGTGGGGAGGACACGGCTGCACCATCACGGGTGAGCCTCATGAGGTGCCACCGCGCCGCAGACTCTTTCTGGAAAGAAGCCAGGCACAGGGATTCCTGTGGCGTGCCTCAGAGCGAGGTTGAGACGCTAATGCTACAATTCCTTACTGAAATTTTAACTTACTGTTTTGCAGTATTCATGGCTCCCTCTGACAGGGTGGGGGGGTTGCCAGGGACTTGTGCCTTAGCGGGAGCCACTGCAGTGGGGCCTGGTACGGCCACAGGCAGACACAGCCTGTCACAAGGGCGGTGTGTCCTGTTCAGTGCCTTCGATGACCACAACTGGGCCGTGGTTCAGCAATCGATGGAATGCTACCCGGGACATCGCATGGCCTTTGAAGTCCCATGGAACGTGAATATCAGGGCTGAACATTGAATGGAAGCGGCAGAAGACAGTGCGGCCCGTGTGGGCTGGCAGAGTAGGTGACGCGGTGGCAGCTCGTCTGCTCCCCGCTCTGTGCCACTCCCATGACACCACTCGCTTTCCCAGGTAACAAACCCTGCAGACTGCCTGGCATACTCGCTGGGCGGGGGCGGGGGGCTTGCTTGCAGGCTAGCCCTGTATGCAACATTGTTTCTTATGCCCAATTTTGGTTAACACCCTCATTTATATACTGATTCTATCTGTTACATATGTAATTGATACATATCTTATTTATCCCCATTCCTAGGGAAACTAACAAATTGCTACCAGTCTCATCATCACCGTCACTGCTGTCGTTCTCTTTCTCATTTCTGTGCTGCGGCTATTTTGGGAAAGTGCCTGGGTGACAGCTGTGGGCCGCATTTAACCTGCCAGCTGGAGTGTCTCACAGGTGCCCTTCCCGTCCCGCTCTGCGCGCGGCACTGCCCGGCACAAATGGCTGCGTGGTCAGCGTGGCTGCTACCTCTTCTGGGAGGCTCAGGTGGCCCGGATTCCCTTTTAGAAACTTTCCACAGGGCTGACACCTCACCCCTGAGGCTCAGATGCCTGACAGCCTGCAAAGGAGAGGCTGCAGGGGTCAGGCTCCCGCTGCCAGGCGGCGGTGCTCAGGGGCCTGGCCTCAGAGAGCCTGGGACCTGAGCTTCCCATGACAGCCACGGGCCGTCAGTCTGCCGGGAGACTGCAAACCGACTCACGTTTCTGTCTGTGCGGCGGTGGGCCGACCTGTGACGGTACTGTGGGGCGCGGCTCTCTGTCACTGTTCCCTTCAGCTGCCACATGTGAGGAGCCACACGGCACCCAAGTTCCATCCGTTTCTGGGTAAAACTAAATGTCCTGCCTTTTGGGGTACTGTGCATCTCAAAGACTTGTCCAGAAAAGGAAGGCGAGTTCATCCAGCTTCTCCGTGACTCTAGTCCAAGCTGAGCTTCTGCCAGACAAGCGGCCACTGCAGTGTGGCCAAGGGCCTGGCTAGGCCACCCAGTTTCCACCCTGCACGTGGTCAGGAGGGGGAGCAAAGAGGCAACGCCGAGGAGGCTCTGGCACCAGAGGGACAGGGTGTGAACGAGCCGTGGCTGTTCACACGGGACCAGGTGGGAGGAGGCCCACCTGGGAATTCTAACACACGTGGGCATTCATGTGAAATAAGGCCCGAGGACTAAGGAGACTCAGCTTCTCCCTGTCCTGTGGGGGACTCTCTCCAGGCTCCCTGTGGTCATCTCTTGCCATTGCCGGAGCAGCAGGCACAGCTCACCATTCTCCAGAAGGGCCCCCAGCCTGCCCCCCCCCACCTGCCTGGAAACTCACATTTATCCTTCGCGTCCTTCAAATTCTGGCCCAGACCTGCTCTGCCCCCATCCCCTGCCCCAAACATATACCCCACTGCCTCCTCCCCCGCTTCCACCTTCCCCTCTTCCTCCTCCTCTTACCCCTCACCCAGGGTCCTCTCTGCTCTTGCACAGGTCCCTGCAGACAGGGATTCTTCGCTTATGTCAACTTCCACCTATTACCCCAGCGGGCGGGGGCCTGGCTCGACATCCCTGTCAACCATTTTCACTCAACAAGTGTTGTTTAAATAATTAATTCGGTGGTTGCCTGAATAAAACTTGGCCTGGCAGCTATACATGTCTCTGATTTTTGGAGAATTCATTGTTCCTAAGTGCAGTTTTGCAGGAAAACCTTTCCAGCACAGTGTGGGGCAGTGGGGGCCAGAGAAGGTTTGCTGAACCAGAACCGCCGAACTGGCCTCTCTTCCTGCCCCAGTGGGAGCTCGGTCGGCAGATGAAGCGCATGTTTCCCAGCTCAGGAGGCAGAGCTGCCGCAGAGGTTGTGATTCGGGGTTCTGCAGCTGACCAGGCTCCCCCCATGGGCTTTCCCCCACCTGGCGCACTGCCTGAGCTGGCCACCAGCTCCCGGACATTCCCTGCGTCCCTTTGGGCCGCTTTGTTGCGAACTTTGCTGAGATTTGGGACTGACCCCTCTGGCCTCCTGCCTCTGTGTCACCACGGATTTCAGACAGAGACCATCCAAAGGCAGAAGGTGAAGAAGAGCCGGAAAGGAAAAGTGTGGAAAGAAGTGAGGGCAGAGCGTTGTGAGCGGCCCAGCGTGACACGGCGACCATGCGACCACGCGCCGGCGCGGAGCCCGAGCTTGCCGAGCAGGGCTCCTTTCTGATCTGCACGCTGGTTTCTGTGAGACGCCTTAGGAAGGTGCAGACATTAACTTATGCCTTGGACGTATTGTTTCTTCATGTAGCACATGGTTTAGGGTCAGAACTACATCGGACCATCAGACATGGTGGCCACACGGAGAAGTCAGGTCCGTATTACCCACCTCAGACCTGCAGACTCATGCTGCCCACGGACAGTTTTCCTGACTGATGACTCGTGATCGCGGCGACGTTTCAGAATCAGGTGAAAAGCAGCACGTCTGGTCTGCCTGGTTCCATAAGAATATAAAACCATGAGAGGCCAACTGCGCACGCACAGAAAGCAGGCTGCAAAAACTCATAAAATGTTGAAAGTAGTGCGATTATGCCTTTTTTTTTTCCTTTTTGCTGATCTGTACTAGTTTCTATGTACAGAAATTTTCAACGGTAGATAGATGTCACTGTAAATAGAGGCCTGGAGGGGGAGGAAGGTTCCGGAAACACTGGTGTAATTCCGGGTGCTCCTGGGACCGCAGCAAGGCCACCGACCTCTCGTTTCCTCACGCCTTTTCCTTCTGGGCTCTCCTCCACGTCCTGCTTCTCAGGACGTTCTCGGTCCACGACCTGCTGCACAGGCTGGTGCCTCCCTCCTGCCCCCCACCCCCTCCCGTTCGCCTCCCGGGGCTCTGACCACCTGCTGGCCGCGACCTTACCTGCATGCACCTGGGACCCCGCGCTTTCAAAAGTTCACAGGACCCTACTCAGTTTTCACAAAAGACCTACGTCAGTCCCTGTTTTCACACACAGGGAGAAATCAGAAGAGAGTCTTCACTTTGAGGAAAAAAGACGAAGAGCAGAAACAGTGTTTAGTGGTTGTTGCCGCCGGCCGGTGAGGCCACGCCGCAGCCCTCGCTTGCGCTTGGGGTTGACCTTGTCGCCCTGCCCACTACATGGGTGTCAGCTTGGGCTTTGTGTGTGACTGATGGGTTGAAGTTTGGGCCTGGAGATGCTCACTTTTGGGTCGTGGGGAAACCTGCCTCGTTGTAGAGGAAGAACTCCACCCTGACTATCACCTGGCCTTCCTCCAGGACAATAGCGGAGACCCCAGGGTCGGGCATGCAGGGGATGCCCTCGTCTCTTTTAGGCCCTGTTCCCCAAGCACATCCCAGTCAGAGGGCATCCCTGCAGAGCGGACGGGGTGGCGGTATGGGATGCCGAGTCCAGCCATCATCCAATTTCTTACCCATCCCCAGTCCCCCACCACTTAAGTTGTCACCAAAGATTCTAATGAAAACACTATTTTAAATTGGTGTTTAGTAGGCTTGCATTGGAACTGAAGTTATGGAATTCTAACCCTGGGTTCCTGTCCCCCGCCTGCTGTAAAGCCAGCTTTCGAAGCGCAGGGCTTCTCTGACGCCACTCACTGCACATGCGGCTGGGTGAGGGAATCCATGGGCTCACGCCCTATGCAGAGAAAACCTGCTTCTGTGGAAACCGCACTCGTCTCTCCAGGCCCTGTCCTGGAGTGGCCCAAGGACGACTTACTGAAACCACTTCCTCCTCTCGGTCCCCACTGCTGCTGGGCTTCTCATTCAGCCTGGCCAGCCGTGCACCTGCCGCCGCTGCCAGCTGCCTCATCCTCGGTCAGCGGTCACCTGGCCTGTGCATCTTGGCTGCCACAGAACCGCAGTGACCCGCTGGACATGCAAACCTGGAGGCCCATGTCCTTCCTCACCATTTCCATCACTCTTCGTTTGGACAAATAGTCACACAAATAGTTACACACACAGAATTAACCCTTTCAGGTGTGATTCTCTGCCGTGGCATGTGTGTTCCATGGCACCTCCACACCGCAGGCCCGACCCGGAGCTGTCGCTTCACACCATGTGGTCTGCTGCCGGTCCCGGGCCCTGCCCTCAGCCACCCCTCAGCCACCCCTCGGCCACCCCTCGGCCACTCACCGGGACTTTAATTTCGCCTCCTGGAGGACCTCCTGTGAGCAGAGTCACACACTGTGCAGCCTGCAGAGATCAGACTGTTATTTCAGCAGAGATGATGTGGATCCGCATGCACAACAGCGGACAGAAATAGCACCGCATTCCCCCAGCGGAGCATCTGCAACCAGGGCGTGGACGTCAGTACAGTGCAGGGGTCAGCCGTGAAGGATAAATGCGCTGGAGACACGTATCTCTTCCCCACACACCGTGGTGCTTTGTCCACTTCTGCAATGTGTCCTCCCCGTGTCTTCTCCGGCCTGTCGGCCAGCTCCTCTCTCTGTTTGCGGCCTTTGCCTGTCCTTCCTGCTACGGTTCATTCTGTCCCACAGCTTCCTCGTCCTACACCCTCCTTTTTCTTTTTGTTGTATCTCTGCCAAGATTAGGTGTTCTAGAAAAACAGAACAACGACTATACTAGAGGACTTCTGGCCAACATGGAGGTGTAGGGAGCCACATTGTGCCTCCTCGCCCAACCAAAAGAAGGACAACAACAAATTTAAAAACGAAAAACAACCAGAAGTGACAGAAAATCAAACTGTATGGGAGTCCGACAACCAAGGAGTTAAAGAAGAAACACTCACCCAGATGGTGGGACGGGTGGAGACAGGCAGCCGGGCAGAGAGGGCTTGCGGCAAGGCAGTGGCTGGCAGAGTGGGCAGTCCCATATCCACATGTGGATAAACCAGGAGGAACCACTGGGGAGTGAGACAGACCCACAACCCAGGGCTCCAGTGGGGAAATGAAGCCTCAAACCTCTGACTGAAAACACCTGTGGGGGTTGATGCGGCAGTGGGAGGAACTCCCAGCCTCGCGGGAGAGTTTGTTGGAGAGACCCACAGGGTCCTAGAATGTCCACAAACCACCCACCGGGCGCCCAGGTGTGCACCAGAAGGGCCCACTTTGCTTGTGGGTAGCTGGGGAAGTGACTGAAAGCTGGAAGAAAGCAGAGTAAGTGCCAACGTTCCCTCTCGGACCCCTCCCCCACAAGGAAGTGCTGTGTTGCCCCGCCCTGGAACACTTAAGGCTCCACCCCTTACTACGTAACAGGTGAACAGAGAGAAAAGAAAATGGCCCAAATGAACGAACAGATTAAAGTTCCAGAAAAAATACAACTAAGTGATGAAGAGACAGCCAACCTATCAGATGAACACTTCAAAACACTGGTAATCAGGATGCTCACAGAATTGGTTGAATATGGTCACAAATTAGAGGAAAAAACAAAGGCTATGAAAAATGAATTAAAGGAAAATGCACAGGGAACCAATAGTGATGGGAAGGAAACCAGGACTCAAATCAATGGTTTGGACCAAAAGGAAGAAAGAAACAGTCAACCAGAGCAGAATGAAGACACAAGAATTCAAAAAAATGAGGAGAGGCTTGGGAAACTCCAGGACAACTTTAAACGTTCCAATGTCTGAATCATAGGGGTGCCAGAAGGAGAAGAGGAAGAGCAAGAAACTGAAAACTTATTTGAAGACATAATGAAGGAGAACTTCCCCAATCTGGCAAAGGAAATAGACTTCCAGGAAGTCCAGGAAGCTCAGAGAGTCCCAAAGAAGCTGGACCCAAGGAAGCACACACCAAGGCACATCATAATTACAGTACCCAAGATTAAAGAGAAGGAGAGAATCTTAGAAGCAGCAAGAGAAAAGGAGATAGTTACCTACAAAGGAGTTCCCATAAGACTATCAGCTGATTTCTCAAAAGAAACCTTGCAGGCAAGAAGGGGCTGGAGAGAAGTATTCAAAGTCATGAAAGGCAAGGACCTACATCCAAGATGACTCTACCCAGCAAAGCTATCATTTAGAATGGAAGGGCAGATAAAGTGCTTCCCAGATAAGGTCAAGTTCAAGGAGTTCATCATCACCAAGCCCTTATTACATGAAATGCTAAAGGGACTCATCTAAGAAAAAGAAGATCAAAACTATGAACAGTAAAATGACAACAAACTTACAGCTATTAACAACCGAATCTAAAAAAAAAACAAGAACAAAAAAAAATTAAGCAAACAACTAGAACAGGAACAGAATCACAGAAATGGAGATCACATGAAGGAAGGGTTATCAGGGGGGAAGGGGAGAGGGGCGAATCAGGGAAAAGGCACAGGGAATAAGAAGCACAAATAGTAGGTACAAAACAGACAGGGGGAGGTTAAGAATGGTATGGGAAATGGAGATGCTAAAGGACTTATGTGGATGACCGACGGACATGAACTAAAGCGGGAGATGGAGGTGGGAGTGGGTGTGCCAGGCAGAGGGGAATAAAGAGGGGAAATGGGACAACTGTAATAGCATAATCAATAAAATATATTTAAAAGAGAAAAAAGAAAAAAGGAGTGAAACAAAACCACGTTATGTAAATGGAGCTGTACTGTATGTAAGCCTTTGGGGTTGGCTTTCTCTCTCTCAGCAGTCCTCTGGGGACACCTTCCAGAACGGTCCTCCGCACGGCACGCAGGGCCAGGCGCATGTGGTAGGACGGCCAAGCTCTGCTCTCCGTCCTTTTCCCCACCCTCTTTTCCAGTGAGTGACTGATGATAAGTGTCTCCTGACTGTGGCACCATGCCGCAGGGGCTCCCCGGCAGAGTGAGCGAGGGTGGCTGGCCCGCCTTCACCCGTCCACTCTCCGTCCGCAGTGAGGGACGAAGTCTTACCATGCGCCAGGGGAGGGGAGTGGGGCTCCCTGTCTGGTGGGGAAGGACAGCCGAGAATGTATGGACAGACTGAAGCCACTGTGGTGGGTGTGTCTGAACTTGACACATGGAAATGTGACTCACAAAGCCACCGAGTAACTGCGTTCCGTCCAGTGTCTCGTGCTGGTGGGCTTGTAACGCAGAGCAACTTGGCCACATGCCAGCTGTGGGACTTCAGGCTAATTACTGAGCTGCTCTGTGATCGGTCACCCAGGGACACCGGTGGCTGCCACACTTCCAACCCCAGGGGACACCTGTGCCTCCGGGGCACACCGGCCGAACGTCCCGGGGCCACATCTGAGCTCGGTCCTGCAAGACCCACCACGGTGCCTCCACTTTCCACCTCCCTGACACTGGGCCTCAGGGAAGACAGACGGGGGACTGGTGTCTCCCCCACTGCACGGGCGTGTTCTTTGGGGATCCTTCACGTGCGGGCAGAGTGGTCCGTGGAAGTTCTGGCCGCACATTCTGAGCTTGTGGGGCTCTGGCCTCGCGGCGGCATGGGGCTGCCCGGGCCTCCCGTTGTGCTGTGCTGCTGAGGGGCCCCTGGAGGCACACCCTCCATGGAGGTCCCGCATCTGAGGGTCGGAGGAGCCTGGGAACTGGAGTGACGACAACCCGTCCCTTTGTTCCTCCCCATGGCTCTTTGTCTGCCTGACAGATGTTCAGCCCGGCACCCAGCACCCCTGGGTCCGCTCACCGATCTGCTGTTCTGTCCTGGGGCCTGCGAGGCCCAACCCCCAGGCTTCCCCTGGCTGCCCCTCCCTTTCCTCGGTGCACCCCAAACAGGGAGCTGTGGCTGGGAAGACAGTGGAGGTAGCCCTGCCTCTCTGTGCAGGGGTGGGAAGGCTCTCTGAGGGTCCCTCTCAGGGATAGGCAGCTGTCCGGTGACCATGTCACCACAGCTGTGACTCTGAGCAGAGTGTGGGTGTTTGGAGGCTCCTCCTGTGCAAAGACGTAGTGTAATTTCCGAGTGGAGTGAAGGGTATGGATGATTATATTCTCGCTGCTGACAGGGTGTGAGGGACTCCTTGATAAATCCTCTGGTTTGTTCCAGATGGAAAACCAAGGAGGAGGAAATGCTTGGACAGTGGGGTCCATATGCTTAATGCCGGTCCCCCCGCCTTTCCGAGGTGCCTACACCCCAGCCTCCTGCACAGAGGACAGTGTCTCCTCGGGCTGATTCGCCTGCTCACCGGGAAGGGGACTCGTTTCCAGAGAGCCCAGGGCTGGCAGGTACCTGGAGGCCCCGGCCCGCCCCGCAGGGTGAGGCCAGGGAAGAGGGCTGACCTCTCACCTGAGCGCTGCTGCAGGGTGGGAGGTTCAGGTGGGAGGTTCAGGGCTGCAGCTGGGAGCAGGCGGCCCCGGGGGCTGGGTGGCACCCGCAGCGCTGGCGCGCAGCCGCATCGTGCCCGCGCCGACTCCTCATGCCGCTACCTGTTCCCTGTGGGGCTTTGGCTCTCTTTCTGCCGCCAGCTGCTCAGCTCTTTCCGTCTGTCTCGTGTTCCAGCTCTGGCCGGGAAGCTGGCTGTCCCCTTCGTCCCCATCAGCCCCCTGGGCTTTCCACGTCCTGGGCCAAGGGCTGAGTCAAAGGCAGTCTGCCCTTGGCCAGGAGTGGCTTCAGGGGGCCGTGGGCACTGCAGGGCTGGGCCTGAGTCTTCTGGTCGCCCAGGCCATTGAGTGGGAGGGGTGGCCAGGGCGTGCCTGCCCCTTTCTGCCCTGTACTCCTAACAGAGACAGAGATGGAGACAGGGAGGTGGAGGGACAGAGAGAGACCCACTACAGGGGACGGTGGGAGACAGAGGCCCAGGAAGGAGGGAGCGTTTGCTGGAGAGAGCACCCCTGTCAGCCTTGAGGGGTCACTGCCCCCTGGAATACAAGCCCTGCATTGGTGGACTGGACACGGGCTCAGGGAGAGTCAGGAGCATGTCTGGTTTGCTCAGTTTACCTGACTCCAAACCTCAGAATCTCCTCATTCCAGAAACAGTTCTGAGGAAATTTAAAAGGCAGACGGTGAGCCTGCGAAATCCCCCACAGGGTTGCACTGCAGCTGAGGTCAGCATGCTGAGGACGGAGGCCGGGCCCTTGCAGGCAGTGGAAGGGGCTGCAGGTCCAGAGTCAAGGAGAAGTTGGCTGGTAAATTGAAGGGGCCACAGCGGCAGAGAGAACCGTTTGCAGGGAGGGGGAGCAGTTTGGCGGTGGGGGAGAACGGGTGGCTGTGCTTGCCAGCTCACTCCTCGATCGTGCGGAAGCTGCCCCTGAGCCTTCCACAGAAGCCTGGCTGGGAACCCCGCCCAAGCAGCCCCAGCAGCTGAGCCAGGGGACACCCATTCAGGGCGTCCTGGGTGGCCGGGAGGAGGCAGGGGTGGTGGCTCAGAAAGGACTCGTGAGGCTCAGTGCCTTCTGGGGTTGCCCTACCTGAAGCCACGGCATCCATAAGGCGGGGAAGGGTCCCCTCCACGCTCCACGTCTGTGAGGGCAGGAGCGGAGCGGAGCAGAGCTGGGGTGCAGGGAAGCACCGGCCAGAGCACCTTTGTGACCCAGAGTCGCATGCGGCCTGAGTTCGGGAAGAAGAGTCGAAGACCCAGCGGGCACACTGAGTGCCGCGCTGGCCGTGGGGCGCCTGGGGCCCGGCGTCAGGCTCCCCATCCCCTTCCTGGTTCTGTTCGGAGGCATTCTGTGTGATAGGTCACAGGGCCTGGGGGGTGGGTTGTGGGAGGGAAGGCAAACTCCGGGTGAAGGCCCCGGGGTCAGCCACCATTCTCCGGGTCAGCTGGTGGGTCCCGCCCCCAAGGGAGGCCCAGGTCTCTTTCAAAAGGGACACCGAGGATCTGAGGGGTGACGCGGCTTGTCTGAGGCCACTCCTGCTCTTGCCGGGGTCCCTCTGTGAAGGGCCGGCGTGACGGGAAGGTGGTGGGCCAGGGTCTGGCAGCAGCCTGAGGTCGGAACCCAGGACTCTCATCTCAGCCCTTCTCTCCTGGCTGCTGGCTGGGACGTGCCTCCTTGAACGGTTGCCTACATCTGGGGCTGACTCGTCAGACTGCGCTGGTGCTGGGCGGGCAGTGGGGCAACTCTGTGGCCGGCCGGCCACCATCAGCCTCCCTTGGGCCTTCGACGGAGGACCGGGGCGCCAGGTCATGCTCTGGCTGTGCTGGCCTTCCCTCGAGGGAAGAGGCGCGTGGGAAGGAAAGAGGGAGAGGCAGCCCCCACCCGAGAGTCCCCGTGGAGCACAGCTCTCCCCAGACAAGGGAAGGGAAACCGGATACGGGACTTTTTAACCTGCATGGACCACCTGTTTGAATCTGGCTCGCTGGGCACAGGGACCAAAGGCTCTGCCGCCTGACAGCTGCTGGGGAGGGACGCAGGGGAGGAGGAGGGGTGCCTCGTGTCGGTAGGAGGGACAGCTGTGTCTTGGTCATGGCCCACTCTCTCAGCGGCACCTCTGCTGATGGAATCAGCCCAGGGCCCAGGGCGTCTGCCTCACGCCATTAACCCTTCCCTTCACGTGCTGCACAAACAGCTCACCAGCGCCTACAGTGAGCGCTCTGTTCTCTGCCGGGACAGCTCGGTGCGTCCTGGGCCCGGGGCGCGGGCTGTGGGCTGCGCCGTGGGTCTAGCCCCGGGTGCACGCCGCAGCGGGGCCCCTCTGCACGAGGCTCTCTGTTCCCGCTCACGGCAGACGCTGAGGAATGCTCTGTCACCGTGGCTGTTGACCCACTAGGACGCCCCTGACGAGGCAGCACAGACGGTGCGGGATGCAGCCCCACCGTCAGAAGCCCGTGTCCTCCGGACACGTGTCTCACGCTGGCAAACTGGACAGACAGACATCTGTTTCAGGAAGGGTTTCTCCCGACAGCCACCTCGCTGCGTCAGCGCACACGCCAGCTATTGCCGAGACAGCTCCTGGGGACAAATGTCCAGCTGCTCCCAGAACGGCATCTTCACAGGGCCGGAGCTGCAGGGCCAGGCCCGGGACCAGTGAGGGGCAGAGGTGGGCGTCTCGAGGGGCTGGAGACCCAGCCACTCAGCTGCCCCTGCAACTTGCTGCCTGAGGTTGGCAGGAGGTGCCAGACGCTGTCTGAGTGGCTTCAGGTGAGTCTCCGTCCAGCAGAGGCTGCCCCGCCCACCCTGTCGTGCGTTTGAGCCTGTCCGTGCGCGGCCGCTGGACCCTCCTGATGTAGCCCCGCCGGCAGGCGGCCCTCATGCTCTGGCCTCTCGTTTCACTTAGACCAGGGGCCTTGGGGACAGGCGCGAGGGGACAGTGTGGTTGCTCCAGCTGAAACAAAGCCAGCCGAGCAGGAGGAGTCAGGAAAATGGTCATGCACAGAAGTCCTCATGTCTGAGTGTCCGGGAGCCTCCTTCCCCACATGCCCCCCACTTCTGCCCTCTCCATTTTTCCAGTTCACTCCTTCTGGCAAAGCAATGCTGAGGCTCTCTGAACCCCCAGAGCAGCCGGCTCCAGCTCCTAGGCCTGGCTGGGGGGCCCCTTCAGAGGAGGGGGGTCCTGTGAAACAAGGACCTGCTGGGATGCAAATTCCACAAACCTCTGTAGTGCAGGGCGGTACCACTCCTGGAGGAGGCTGGGGGCCACCTTCTGAAAGTTCACACGCAGCCACCTTCACAGGTGGCATCTCTCCACTCAGTGACCCACACCTGGGGGCTGTGAATTCCTGTCTTGGGGTGATTGTGGACTGGGGGAGGCCCGGGTGCTTTGATGCTTTGATCTTTGTGTCTCTCAGAGGCATTTGTGGCTGAGGGAGGAAGAAGGTGAGAATCTCCCTTTCTCAGCCAAGTGTTGATGGCTCAGCTTATTGCTCAGCTCAGGGGGCAGATGGACCAGCCTGCAGGGCACCTGTGAGCCGGGACAGATGGCCTCTGGAGACTGTGCCCCGCCTCAGAGGGCAGATGAGCAGAGGGGAGAGTGGCGGGGGCAGGGCTCTGCAGGCCCTGTGGGCGAGGCAGCAGGGACTGGGGCCTGGGCGTCTGCCGAGCTATCAGAGGAGGTCTGCTGGCCTCCTGCTGGGCTCAGAAATGGCTTATTCTCCATTTAAGGGGGCCTCTTCTCCTCCAGCCCTGAAAACTGACCTCAGAGGTGGCCCTGGAGGGGCTTCCCTGGGGCTGTGCTGAGGGTCCTCAGCACACCTGCTGGCTGTCACCTCCCCATTTGTGCTTTCTCGTGGCCCCCTGCAGCCGAGCCTCTCCCGCTGGGGTCTGGACATGAGTGGGGTGGGGGGTGTCTCCGTGTAGGCTATGCTGGTCCACTAGGGCCACTGGTCACCGGGGCTGAGTTTGTCCTTCGGCCAAAAAAAGCCTGCACGCAGAGGTTGTCCTGTCAGGAGGGAGGGAAAATGGGTCCCTGACCCTAAGTGACCCCACTCCTCTGCCGTGTCCTCAGAAGCAGCCCGCCACTCTGACCTGCGTGCTTTCCTTCCCAGGGTCCCAGCAGGGAGGGAGCCCATCCGCCAGCGCAGAGGGAGCACGGGTCTCCAGCCGGGCGTGGCGCCGTGGTGGTGTGGCCCCTGCCCAGCCGTCCTCAGGCCTCAGCAAGGACGCCTGTCTTGTCACTCCCATCCTGCCCAGCACCACGCACACGCACACTACCTCCACGTAGTGGGTGCTCGAGAACGCCCAAAGGCAGTGCCGACCCCACTGGCTTTCTGCGAGTTACTCATTTGACACGTAAACACATGCCCGGGAGGTCTGACCGACCTCTGCACAAGCTGGGTGGGGGGGATGGGTGCGGGGCGGCTGACAAGGGTGTGGGTGGAGGGGCTGAGCGGCTTGGCCCTTGGCTCTGTCTCCAGGCTGCGTCTGCCTGCCTGCTCTGTTTCAGCACCCACAGCAGCCCCTGCCCCCCGCTCCGCGGGAAAGCAATGTGTGCCCATCTCAACTGGGGGGGACTTTGGGACCACACGCCCCAGAGGTGGAGTTTGTGACTGAGCCTCTGAACTGTGTCCACCTCCCCACCCACATGTGGCACCACGGTGGCTTCCCATGGATTTTGCTGGTGACACTGCACATGTAGGTCATTTAAAACCCTCATGCTTCGGAGAGGTGCTTTCTCGGCTCATTTAAGTTTTTCTACCTATTTTGTAAAAAGTGTGGCCAGGCTACGGGGGTGCTGAGAACATCCTGTGTCCCCGCGACAGGGACATAGGAAATAGATGGGAAACCACATGGAGCCACACACCTGACTGCATGGAAGTCACACCATAATAAACAATATTTTAAAGGATGCAACAAAGTATCCCGAAAACAAAGCCCAGGCCCTGTCTTCTTTTTAAAAGTGCTGTCCCCTATCCTCCCTCAACTCCCCCTACCCCAGGCCACATCTGTCTTCCCGTGGCTCTGGCTGCAGATTCAGCTTCAGTCCTTTGACAACATTAAAATTCTAGGACTTGTTACTAAGCGTTTTAAAAGCTGTTGTCGAAATTTTCTGTGACGTCTAAATGTGCCATTGGGATTTCTTTTCTCTGCAGGATTTCTGAGACTGGCCTCTGCACCTTCGTGGTTCCTCCCTGGAAACCCCTGGAAATCCCTGGGCTCTTCCATGGATCAGAGCGGTGGCTGTGACTGGCCGGTGGTCGGTGGCCAGACAGGCTGTGCTTGGTGTGGTGGGCACAAGCTGCCCTGGTCCGCGTGACCGTGGGCCTGTTGCTCTGTATTTTGGGGAGACAGGGAGAGCTGAGAATGTGGCCCTGTGTCCAGCAAGGAGGGATGCCCAGGACAGATGCTCCTCTGGGCCATGACCATTATAGAACGAGCTCCTCTGGGTAGGGGAACGGAGAGAGAAAGAGAGGGAGAGAAACATCAATTAGTTGCCTCTCACATGCCCGCTACTGGGGACCCAGCCTGCAATCCAGGCCTGTGTCCTGCCTGGGAATCGAACCAGTGACCCTTTGGTTCACAGGCCAGTGCTCAGTCCACACTAGCCAGGGCTCAGGTGTATTTACCATGTGAGCGATCAGCCCCCTCAAATGCCCCCGCAGGGGCAACTTCTGAGCTGTTCCGTGCATCTCGAAGCCACCACTACCCTTCTTACGGATTCCTGTCCGCTGGTGCCCTGAGGAACATGTCCTTTCAGAGTCCCCTGTCCTGTCACCCCCTTCCACCCGCCCCGACTTCTGGGCGATCCCCTGGCCCAGTACTGTCGCCCCGGCCGCCAGTTCAGAGGCTGAGCGAGGCTGTAGAAGTGCCCCATGAATCAGAGCCCCCAGGTCTGTGCCTCCCGACGCCCCACTGTGTCCCTGTGGCTGGTGCTTCTGCGCCCACGTCACGTGAGCAGGCACTGCTGGCTGCGGACAGTGGCAGGAACACAGGGTCATGGAAGGCCGGGGCCTCCCGTGCCTTGGCCGTGTCCCTGTGAACTCTGGATTTCTGCGATTACGTAATGATGCAAGTTACACCAGAATGCAAATGTTCTATCACTCGCCTGATCCTTCAACACATATTTGTTAGGTACCTTCTACGTGCCAGGTACTTATGAATGTTGTGTCATGCATTGTTTTTCTGAGAACATGATTAAGCATTTCCAGGCAGTGTCTAAATGTAGCTTCTCCTGAGCCCCCAGGCACGCCTGCACTTCTGCTTCAGGTCCCTGCGCTGGCAGACCTGAGCCCTCAGCTCCAGGCCCCTCCTGGCCATGGTTCGGGCAGCTGGGGGGCAGCCGCTCCTGTCAGATGAATTCACGCACGTTTCTGAGATTAAATTGTGCAGCAAGCTGTCAGCTTCCCATCATTGCTTGCCATTTGGTATGAGGGATTTGTATGTATTTAACAGTTTCATAACTTTAATAGCTACTTGGCTAAGCAGCTTAGCATAACAAACACTGCCGGCCACAGGCCCTAGGTGCCTGGGACCTGGAGTGGCTTCTGTCTGCCCTGGATCTGCGGACTCTGGACGGCTGCCCCCACCTCTGGGTCCAGTGGTCGGGCTGGGCAGTGTTTGGGATCCCTCAGTGTTTCTATGCTCACGTGTTCACTTTTGCAAAAGCATGAAAGAAGAAAAGGAAGCTTCCACAGCAGACTCAGCATCCACAGGGGCAAAGTGAGGGTGGTCCGGGCCCGGCCAGCCCTAGGCAGCAGGCAGCGTGGCGCTCAGGCTCCTGCGCATGCAGAGCTCCCCCCACTCCGCCCAGCTGGAGGCAGGATAACGGGAGATGTGTGTCTGAGGGCTCCTCTCTCTGTCTCTCCTTTCCTCTTCACTGTGTGTCAAAAACAGCGTTCTTCTCTCTCCACCTGAACCCAAAGGCTGACGTTTTCCAGACGTCAGCCTCCAGCCCTGTCACCCCCAGGGGACACACCACTTGGGGCTGCTCTCTACCCGGACCTCTTGCCATTTCTTCCCTGGCTTCCTGCCTTGGACACAAGACTCCCAGGGGCCTGGACGGTCCCCACTCACAGCTCCAGGCGGTCATCCAGCCTCCTGCTTCAGCACGAGGCCCAGAGGGAAATGCAGAGAAAGCTGCCTCCTCCTCTGCTAGTGACACAGGGAGTGGACACCTCTGTCCTCACAGCCATGTGCAGTGGGCGATGGGTATTGCCCACAGCAGGCCCGCACCCCTCCACAGGGAGGACCTGGGACAGGAGGGCAGTTTCAAGCCTGGGTCAGAAGCTCTGCGCACCCTGAGCTCTGAGCACGGCCCTCCTCAGGCCTGACCTGTCAGACATTCGTGTCTGGGTGTGACTCCCATCTCTGCTGGTCTGAAGAGCTGAGGGGGTGGGGAGACCTCTGGGACAGGTGACGGCGGGTCTAGATTGGCCAGGGATGGGAGTGGCCTCCAGAAGCAACCTCCCCTTTGCACACCTGTTCAACTACTTGTGATGATTCAAGATCCATGTTCCACATTGCTTGCTTTAGGCAAATGGTTTAGATGGTGCTCAGTTCGCCTCTTTCAGTCTCAGCTTTGTTGCCCACAAAGCTGGCATGGCGCCTGGCACCATCTCCCCTGCTTCCCACTCCCTGGGCAGATCCACACAGACCCTATCCACCAAAGGGACAGGTGGGCTTGGGTGGGTTCACGGGGGCTGGAGAAAGCTGCTCCTCCCCACTGAGACCTTTCTTTGCTGACTACTTCCAGTGGACATTTTCACACTTCTTTCCTTCTGGGTTTGGGGGCTCACATGAATGCATGACCGCTGGGGCTTCTGCAGCTGTGTTGTGACCGTGAGGACAGATGCTCGCCCATGTCCTGCTGCCAGTGAGTGCTGATGTCCCCCCAAGCTCCCTGCCTCAGGACTTCCTGTTCTGTGGGGAAACCTGCCCACTTGCTGAGGCCGCCATCCCTCCAGGACCTGGTTATTGTGGCCGACACCAGCGGATCTGGCTGCACCAAGGAACAGGAGGACATTCCAGGAACAACAGAGAGAAAGACCAAGGGCCAGACACTACTTCATGTGGCTGGGATGGTGGAAAGACCAACAGGGACATGTTGGTTGTGAAAACAGGAACTGGACTTGTGGCAAGAGGCGCGTGCTCACCGACACTCACCAGGCCCTCCCCACATGCTGGGGCTGGGCGCTGCCTCCTGCTCCGACTGGCCATCTGCGGTGCGGGTCTGACCCGTGGGGAGGCAGGCAGGGTGGACGTGGACTCTCCTCAGCTGGAAACTGATTTGTGACAGTGACATGGTGCTGACTGTGCTCCTAGAACCAGAACCAGAGTCACTGCGTGGGGATGTGGTAGGCACGACCTGCTGGAGAACGGGCCTGGCAGCTCCCTCACCTGCCTGTCAGGGGGAGGTCACCCTGGCACGTCCAGAACAAGCTGCAGGAGCGGGGACAGGCGTGGCACCTCATGCTCGGGGCATCTGCAGAGCCTGGCCCCTTTCTTCTGCTTCTCGGCAGTGTGCGAGGGCAGACACCGAAAGCAGCTCATTGGCCCAGAGGCCGTGGGCAGGAGCAGGCTCGGGGGGGGTGGTACACGAGGGCCACAGAGCAGCTGCTGACTAGGTCCCCAATGGGGGAGGAAGGGCTTCTGAGGTGTTTAGCTGTGCTATCCACATGCCTGTGAGGGTGGGGGCCGCGTGGGCAGGAGCTGGCCTCCGGGACCAGGGCCCTTGGTGAGGCACACACGTGTGCACACGTGCTCACACGCACAGGTCTGAGCAGCTCGTCTGCCTCATGACATGTGCCTTCTGCCCTCTGGGCTGTCACAGGGCTGAGGCGGCCCCGGGCCTTCCACGAGCTCTCGGGTGCCATGGAGTGGCATCTGCAAGTGTCCTGGGTCCCCAGAGCCTGGTTCCCGGCCAGCAGCACCAGCGACTCCTCAGAACTTGCTAGAAAGCAGGTGCCCAGGCCCACCTGCCTGAGGTCCGTGTGGGGCCCAGGTCTGCAGTCCTGTGCAGCCTGAGACCTGCTGACAAGGTGTTGAGGGTTTCAGCTTGATCCTACAACAGAGCTCAAGGACGTGAGGCCAGAGGGAGCAGAGCAGGGGCTTAGTGAGGCCTCGGCCCCACCCCCACCCTGCCCCACACAGAGGACAGACATGCAGACCTGGTCCTGTGGGAAGGAAGTGAGGCTGTGCGGGGGTGAGGGTGGGGATGGGGAGGGGTGGCGAAGGTGCGCGGGGATGTCCTGGATGTCCCCTGCTTCTGTGGCGCTGGGCTGCAGGGCCAGAGAGATCACTTGGGATGGTAAAGTCAGTTTCTGAGTTGTTGGGAGCTTTTTAAAAACAGAAAGGGTGTCACGTTTCACCCAGTGTCTGTGGGAACCTGTAAGGGTGATCGCACTGTTTTCTCTTGTGCTCTGTTAGGTGGTGATTCACACCACTGCACCTACTGTGGAGCCGTTTGACCATTTATGACAAAGAGCGCGGTCACGACGCACGCCCTGCTGGCATGCGTGGATTCTGCCCACCAGTGACTTGTGCAGGGTTTGCCACCGCCACTCTTGTGTTGGGTCAGCCGACAGCCTTCTGTCTGCCGGTCTCTTTGGAGTCACTGCCAGGCTGGCCCCATGAAACCGGTGCTGCCTGGGATGGCGCGGACACCGCGGGAATGGGACGCGATCGAGGTCCCCACCGTTTGCCCCAGCAGCAGCAGACTCACCCTCTGTGCACCCCGTCGGGACGTGGGCTCGGATGAGGGCTGGGGAGGGAGCCTGCTGGACCCTCAGCGCACGGACGGCAGGGGCTCTGCTTTGGGTGAGACTCGGTGCTCGTGAGCACGGGCTCGACGGCGAGTTTGGAGGCTGTCCGAAGGCTGGATTTCAGTCTCCCTTACATGGCATTGCTCGTGTGCGTGAGTGAGGATGGTGAAGGACACAGGACGATGTCCTTTAGGCACAAAGTGCCTGCTCCACGAAGCTCGGTGTCCTACCAGACGCAGAGAGGCCGTGGGAGGGCTGAGACTGCAGCAGCAGCCCCCCAGCCCCCGTGACCCGGAGGCCACTTTCTGAAGTGCAGACGGGCCTGTAAAGTGGACGGGGTGGACTTCTGGGGACTGGGGCCACCCAGTAGTGCAGAGTGTGGGGCGGCCGGCCTTCCCTCAGGCCCGCGGGGCAGGCCATGGGTAGGGCGACTTGTCTACGGGCCGGCACGGAACAATTCAGGGACCCTGGCTTCCCGGTGGCTGTGGAACACAGCAGGTGCCCAGGTGGCCCGAGTCGCCCACTGTGCCCAGGCCTGGGGGTGGCCTCGCGCAGGCTGAGGTGCCCAGGCAGACCCTGGACACGGACATGCCCAGCCCCGAGGACAGTGCACAGCACAGCTGATGCCCTTTCTCCTGGGAGGGGACCATCACATCATGCACACAGCTTGCCGGCCTGAGAGGGTTCTGGGCCCCGTAGGCCTCCATGTACAGGGATGAGTCTCCCCAGAGCCACCGGCAGAGCCTCAGACACCTGTCCCTCCTACAGCCACAGCCCCTCCCCCACCCTGGCTACCAGATGGACAATTAGTGGGATGAACAGAATCCAGACTTTGAGTCACTCAATTTAGGGCTCAACCCCCCCACCCCCCGCCCCCAATAACAAAGGCTCAGTTTTGCCCCAGACACACGGAGGGTCGGCCTCTGCCACCTGTGCCGACAGCGCGGCTCACAGGTCTCACTCTGTCTCCTTTGGGGACGGCTGGGGACGCCCCAACACCCTTCAGGCCTCTCTGAGTGAGCCACAGACACGGCCTCCTGGGGCTGCATGGCCAGGGAGCCTCCCGGGGGCCCTGAGACAGGCACCCCTGCCAGGGCCCAGAGGCTCCCAAACAGCACAGGGGGCACAGAGGGTCCCAGGACAGAGGCTCAGCCTCAGACACCAGGCTGGAATTCTGGAAGGTTCCCCTGGAGTCATGGGTCAGGCAGACAGCAACAAGCGCCCACCCAATGCTCTGATTTGTCTGAGGAACTCCCTCCTGTACCTGGTCAGGGCGGCAGAGCAGCGAGTGGGAAGAGGTGGAGGGAGGCTGCCCCCACCCCTGCCCCAGCCTCCCCACCAGCTCCCCCCACTCCTCCCCAGCCCCATTCCAGAGCACAGATAAAAGTGAAACCTGAGTGGGGAATGTTTGTGGTGTCACCGCCAATCAAGGGCTCTGTTGCCACGGTAACAGGGACACTTCATCAGCTCCGAGACAGATGGCCAGTGAGCAACAGGCAGCATGTGCTCCGCGAGCCCGGGGTGGGCACAGATGGAGGGTGGGCAGTGCTCGGGCCTGCTGAGCGCCTGCCCAGGCCGGATCCCGGCCGCTTGGGGCTCTGCGGGACCAAGGGCGACTTGTAGGAGCTCAAAGCCGGGCGGGGGCGTTTCCCCAAGGACCCCAACTACCTGAGGGAGAAGTCAGATTTCCCTTAATGAGCCACAGCAGTCCCAAGGCTTCAGCAGTGTTGGGGTGGGGGTGGGGCAGCGACGCAGTTCTACTAGCAGGTCCCTGGTTTGCATACAGTCCCTGGACTTCGCTCAGCTCCTTGAAATGAGGCTCAAACACGGGCATCGCAGGGTCACCCTGCGTTTAGCCGGGCTGACCTCGGCCACCTCCACCTGTGTCAGCACGGCCGCCACTGGCTGTGCCTCAGGCCCTGATGCCGCACCAGGCTCAGGAGACAGGTGCTGCCACAGCTGGCTGTGGCCTGGGCCTCCTGCAGACAGCATAGCAAGCGGATGTGCGGCTGTGCCCTGCGGGGCCACTTGGGGGGGTACTGGGCAGGCCGGACACACCCACCCTCAGTCCCGGTCCTCCAACCGTCGTCCTGGCCCATGAACTCCACCCCTCTGGGGACTGCCCCATTCTGCTGGGGCTACCCGTCCTGGGGGCCCACCAGGAGCCTGGGAGGTGCCCTGCAAGCCCGACCCATGGCAATGACTGACCAGGCAGAGGCTCAGTCATGTCTTTTCCACAGGGGATGGGGCATAGGTGCAGAAGGGCAGCCTGCAGGGACCAGAGGGACACATGGGCCAGCCAAGGGAGCTGGCGGTGTCTGTGTTTCCCCTCAAGTTACTCGTGCTCCTATGTCCACCTCAGCAGCCCTGGCTGAGCCAGGACCCAGACACTGTCCCAGCTCCCCGCACCACAGCCGCACTCAGGGGACAAAGCGGCGCGTACCCATCCGCCTGCTGGGGTCTCCCGGGAAACGGTGCGCAAGCCTGGGCGCCCTCGACACATCAAAGCTGCAAGGACGGTGGCAGGCTAGGGCCTGCAGCCCACCCTGTGTGTCCCCACCGTCGGCTGGGGCCTGGTGGGGAGGATCCCAGAGGGGTGCGGAGTGAGTGGACAGGGCTCAAGGGAGCCCCTCCTCTACTTGAACCCAGGGAATGGCTGTTACCCCGGCCTGCTCCTTGGGCGCCCATGGCCACACACAGCATTAACTAGCTGGGCATCGCATGGCGGCTGCATGGACTGCACTTGGGGGCAAACGCAATTTCTCTAAGCGCACCTGGAAAACCAAGTCCACTGACCTGGATGGTCCCACCGTGTTTAATCTCGAGTCAACTGAGTTTGGGGCTGATGGGTTTTCTAAGACAACGGGAAGACCTAATAATATCACGGTGTGTGTGTATGATGATTTTCTCATTTTCTCCCTTTTGTCAGGCTCTACCTTCCCAGCCGGGCGGGAGCCTGATGAGTGGAGGGACATGGCGGTGGCTTCCTGGCTCCTCACCCACTCTGCTGCTGTGAAGCCCACGGAAAGGCCCTCTGTCACCTCACAGCTAAGCATCCTGAATGCCAAGCTGCCATTGCCCTGCAAGCTGCGGCACCTCCACCTGGGAGCCCTCCAGGAGGTGAGCACCAGGGTTCAGTCACTCCAGGGGTGACTGGTCAGCCACGCATGCCTCTGCCCGACCCTGTCCGTCTGGGGGTCCTGCTCACCCTGCTGATTCCATGTGGCCCGGTGGGCTGTGGGGACGCGGGACCCCGGCACCTGCTGCACTACCAGGGGGTGGAGGAGAACATCTCAGGCCTGATCATACTTGTCAGGGAATAACCCAATGAAGGCGGGAAGCGCCGACCATCTTCCATCGGTGCTCCTGGTGGTTGTGGCACGTCAGCTGCTGCTCAGAACTTGATACCTTCGTGTGCGAACCTTTTCTTCCTGGACTTCGGGGTTTTCGGGAACAATAAAGGTGGACACTGTCACAGATCTAGGTGTGAGAGGAGTGCAGCGCCTGGCGTACACGAGGTGCTTGGTGATCACGGACTGAGCCAACGCCCTTGAACGTGATGCGCACAGTGAGACCACGTAGAGGCAGCGGGCCTGCACCTGGCTGCAAAGCGTCGGCGAGCCTCTCCCCTGGTCCCCAGCCTGCCCCGCTGTGGCTGGCGTGCTGCCCCCGGGCAGTCTCTGCAAGTCACCGCACAAGACTGAGCTCCGCAGCGCGTCCTGACTTGGGCGCGGGCCCCGTGTGTCCTGGAGGCGCCGGGCAGCAGGGCTGGGCGCTGTCACTTCTGGTCCCCTCGGCACTGGGCACACAAGTTGCTCGTTGAATATGAACGAGCCAACAGAGGACTGAGGTGGTTCCAGGAACCGTGGAGTGGCTGAAGGTGACTTTGTTTTAAAAACTAAGCTTTGGGCTGAGTTTAAAAACCAGGGTATGATTTGTGTGGACACATGAATGAATAATGACACTAAAATGAAAACATGCTGCCAAATGCTGCATGGCCTCGGAAGCGTACGGACAGCAGGTGTGGGCTGCAGGCAGGTGTGCTTTGCCGGATGCTCCCATCAGAGCTGCAGAGACGAGCTGGTGTGTGAACCTCTTCCCTGCAGAGTCTGCTGGGGGCTGTGAGGGGTTCCCATGAGGGGTCGGCGGGGAGGCAGCCCTGCCTGCGGCAGGACCCCGGCACAGGCCCCTCGCACTGGCTCTGCCCCCTCCTGCTGAAGTCCCTGTTGTCCTGGCAGCTCAGTGGCCGGTGCTACCACAGAGAAGGCCTGGACAGGGCTGAGTCCAGGAGCACAAACACTCCAGCAGGTCTGGTGACCTGGGTCCCCCACTGTCCCCTTGGAGCTGAGCCCCAGGTGTCATGGACTCACTGACTAGGGGCTCTTTCCAAATTTCCACAGCTGGGCTGGGGGTTGTGCCAGGTGGGGCGCTGAGCTCTGGGCTCGTCCTCCTCAGCTGGTGTCTGAGGAGGGGACCTGCGAGGAGGGGACGGGAGTCGCAGGGGAGCCTTGCCACCATGCCCCCATCTGCCTTTGGAATCTGTGACATTATTGGCAGACGACGGAGGTCCCAGCTGTGGTTTTGCCAGGCCAGCTGGCACGAGCGGGTGTTGACCAGGAGGATGCTGTTGTGGGGTCAGCCTGCAAGGACCCTGGGCGCAGGGGCACCCCAGCAGCGAGCTCCACACAGGCAGACAGGGAGGGGCCTGGGCCTGGGCAAGGGGCTGCCAAGAGGGTGGCTCAGCCTGAGCGTTTTGCAGCCTGCATGCTTCTGGCCATCGGTGTGCTGCATGGAGGAGCTGCTGTGGCTGGGAGGACCTCTCAGGCCCAGCTCTGTCCCATGGCCAGATGGTCCAAGGTGGACCCACTGGTGCCCTCACTGCCCTTGGTGTGCCTGGGGACTGCACCTGAGGGGAGCCACACACAGACCACGTCTCTCACATGGTGGCTGGGGCTCCGGGCCCCGGGCCCCAGGGGGTGTGGATCAGACATGGAGGTGCCATGCGGCGCTGTCCCCACAGGATCAGGCCCACACCCAGCCCCTCCGGCCACCTCCACACACAAACCGTGAAGCCCTGGGCCCGTCTTCCCATCCACTCTGCCCCAGGATGAGCTATGGGTGGACAGGACCCGGGTGGCCGCACAGTCCCGAACACCAACACCACGTCAGCGAGCCACGGCCGACAGGGCGAGTGGCCCTCGTTCCCCTGCCTCCCCCACACGGCCGTGGGGCTCCCGGGCGCCTCCGCCCCGCCCTCCCGCCCTCCCCTCCCAGGGTGCTCCTGTGTCCAGTGCTTGGGCTCCACGACTACCTCAGGGGCTAAGGGACGGGTCTCCTGTTTATAGGGCGGGGTTGGGGCTGCTGGCTCCCCAGACCTAGTCACTGTGTTTGCAGTTGCAGGTGACGGAGCAGAAAGGCCATGGGGGAGATGGCACAGACCACGTGGCCTCAGACGTCACTGGACTGAACGGGACTCCAGTCGTCTAGGAACTGTGTGTGCACCTGGCTCAGCACAGGGGAGGCGAGAACTGAGACGCCTTCCAGGTGCTGGCTGGTCTTCGTCATCACCTGACTCGCCACCACATGGTCAGGCCTGCAACGCTCGCTCCTGTCCTCGCCCCGGCTCACGCTTCCCAAAGAGCCCCCAGAGCATGCGGGAGACGCAAGCCAAGACAGAGAAGGTACGTGCCGGCTTTTGCTGAAGTAACAGGTGAGCAGCTGGCTTGTCGCAGTCGGGCCACAGCTGCAACAGGCGGCAAATGCGGTCATGCACCGCAAGGCTGCGGCTCGCCCAGGGCATTGAGTGTCCTGTTCCCGCCAAGGGACGGCCACACGGCGGCCTGACAGCATCACAGCCAGCAGGGCCCACACGGCATGGCACGGGGATGGGGCACGTGGACTCGGGCACGGAGGATGACACGGCCCGCCCAGCTATCTCCAGGACGGTGGAAGTGACCACACACGAGCTGCGAGTCAGAGCTACTTCGGCACTCACGGCACACACACAGTCACACCCACACATGGCTCACACTCACACGCTCTCTTCCTCTTGTGCCTCGCTACTTCTGTGCAGTGGTCAGGAAACACAGCTGACAATTTACTTTCCTTCCTAGGTGGCAGGTGCTGAGGGAACTTGGAATTTCAAACGAAACGCAGTTCAGAGGATGAAAAATAAGAAGTCTAGTATCTCCGGCACTGAGACCTAGAGACCGTGTGAGGCACTGACTCCCCGTGACCAGCGCTTCAGAAGCACGCACCTCATGTGAGAGGCGAGTGCCGCTGCTGGCCTGCAGTGTCTCCTCCTCCTTCCCTTTTTGTGACACAGACCTGAGGTCGCTCCTGCAGCAAAGGTCCAGGCAGCGCAGGCCAGGTGGGGCCCCTCCTGAGCCCAATCCCCAGGGGAGATGCTCACGTGTGGCAACGGCATGCAGGGAGCAGGCGCTGCAGCAGGTGCTCTGCTGGCTCAGGGCAGGGGGGCAGGGGGACCCCTCCCCAAGAGGGACGGGGACAGGGAGGAGCCCGCGATGGGGCTGTGGCCAGTGCCCTGGGCAGGTCTTCTCTCACCGCCCTGCCCCCGCACCGCCGCATGCCTGGCGCCCATCAAGGACACGCAGTGGGTGCAGTGGTGCCCTGTGCAGAGGCCTCTGCCTGCGCCGGCTAGCCCGTGAGAGCCACTGGTGCTGTGATAACAACAGCGTGGCTCTGTTTTCACTTCGCTCTTGCGGGGCTGCAGACTGGGAGTTGGACTGAGCAAGGCCCAGGCACAAGGGCTCCACGCGTGTCACAGTGACAGCAGCACGCTGACAGGCTGCGCCACTCGCTGCCCTCCTGGGGCGCGCACACGCCTCACGTCGGGAAGCCCTGCCCCGAGCAAACCCATCCACCGATGGCGACACCAGAGGCGCCACGTCTGGCGGGCGGTCCGGGGCCCACCAGCAGCCTGGCCAGGCCACACCTGGTACTTAGGACCTCCCGGTGCTTTCCAGGTCTGAAACTTGAATGACAGGCTCAGACGAAACGCAGAAGGAAAAAAGCCACGCGTTCTCGTTACTAACAGCAGATGAATTGTTTGTATTTGGCAACACGTCACGAACAGGCACTCAGAGGGGGGACGCCACACCCAGGCGGGCCGTCTGTGCAGAACAGAGCAGGGGCACCTGCCCCCGGGCACCATGCCGACCGCAGGTGATCGGCTGTGCGCCTGCAAGCAGAGAGGTGACTGCAGGCCTGTCATCTCCACACGCCAGCGGGAGACCTGGGCCTGGAGACCCAGTGGCACTTTTGACAACTTAAACGAGGAATCCAAACAAGCTGTGTCGGCACTAGAAACTTGGACAGGAGCGCCTGCGGCCGGAATTGGCCGCCACCAGGAGGAAGCAGGGGCTGTGACCCAGTGTTTCAGGCGGGGTGGGACAGGTTCAAGGGCAGCTCTCAAGGGGGCGCTCCTCTCGCTGGCTGCAGGCGTCCCTCCAGGTGTGCTGGACACCCCTGCCTGGTGCAGGAGGGCGACTGCCTCTTTCCCTGAGGCCCACCCTCACAACCCCTGTGGGGTCTCCACACTCACAACCCCCTAATCAAAGACGGACCCCTTGAGGGGCAAAGCTGCAGGGATGCTGGGGCAAAAGCAGCTGTGTTCTCGTGAGGGTCCTCCTGTTCCAGCCGCTGCTGCGGGAAGGAGGGGAACACATACCGCGCAGCTTCCATCACATCTGCGCCGTGCAGATGATGGGGAGCCATGGTGCGTCATCATGGCAGTGCCGGCACGTGAGCAGATGTGCCCACTTCACATCCATGTCCCAGGTCAAGGGAACTCTCTCTCCAGCCGTGAGAGGGTCTGCCGGGCCCGGCAGAGGCGTCAGTTGGACCACCTGGAACACAAGCAACAGGCTGTGAGAACCTCCCGCTCCTGCTGCCCACCAAGGACGCGAGGGGTCTGTCGGCTGCAGCTCCCTGACTGACAGGGTCCCCCCGGGGGTGCATGTGCGTGTGTGTGAACATGTGGGGTGTGTGTCAATCACAGCTGGAGCTTCAATCACAAAACACCCAAAGGTGACAGCTTATCTCCACTTCCTCTTATTACCTTGTTTCCCACCCAAGCCAGTGGGACGGAAACCTTAATGCCCATCAGAAACGGGCTCATCCCAGGCCTTTCTCCAGCCTCCCAAAGCCCCACAGGGCTGCGCCCGCCTGTCTCAACCCGCCATCCCTCCGTGTCGATCCTTCTCTGGGAGACCAGCCCCGGGGTGAAGAATGGAGCCCAGTGTCGTGACTTCCCCAGGGACCTGGCTCCATGCCTGCTGGGCACAAGCGCTCTGCGCCTCTTTGAGGCCTGACTCTTCGACACAAGAGGACACTCAGTTGCCAGGCATGTGAGGAAGTAGAAACAGGCACCAGAGAAAGGGAAACCCAGAGGAGCCGTCCATGATGGCAGGACCCCAGACGCTGCCTGTGCAGTTAACTTCTGCACCCGAAGATGGCTGTGCTGTAAAAACACAATCTTCTGTGTGCTTGAAACTTAGAAACAGCAAAACTAAAGAAGTGACAGAAAAGATGGAGGATCAGATGGAGGACACTTCGTGCAAAGTGGAGTGAAAGCCAGAGGGGGGCGTGTCTGACGCCCAGACACAGAGTAAAGCAGAGAGGAGGGAGGGAGGAAACTGCAGCCGCACCGATGCAGAAGCCTCCCAGGTCCGGATGCTGTGGGTGAGCTCCAAGCTGCCTCCCTGGGCAGACGTGTGCCTTGGAGGGTGCCAGGCTGTGGCGTGCCCTGAGCTGGGCTCCAGGCTCTCCCTGCGGGGCCTCTCCAGGAAGCTCTGGCTTGGGAGCCCCTGGGATGGCAACGCCTGCCCACGCGGGCTTCCTTCCCCATCACAGGCCCGAGCCCAGACGCAGACTGCAGACGTCGCTGAACAAGGACTGGAAAAGGGTTTCTGATGAGTGAGTGGCCACGAGGCCACTGAGGGGCTCTGCCTCTGAGGAGCCACTTCCCTTGTGCCGCCTTAAAGAGCCCCGTCTTGATCTCTGGTCCTCGAGGATGGGGTTACAGTGTGTCCTGTGGGCTGTGCTCATCGTAGCTGGGGCTGGTCGAGTCTTTAATCAAAGACTCGTTCATGTCTTTAATCAAATTTGGGAAATTGTCAGCCATTATTTCTTAAAATACTCTTTACCTCTCTCTTCTCCTTTCGGGATGTCGTGAAGGCCATGCGTTCTGCTTCGATGACATGCCTGTTCTGCTAGAGCATGCTTGTTTTCTTTTGCAAGGGAACTACAGGTAAAAGTTTTTGATTCCTGAAAATGTGTTATCTTTTCCTCTCACACTAGAATGCTACTTTGGCTGGCTGTCGGATTCTGGCCTCAAAATCATGTTCTATAATGGAAAGCAAAGTGTGATTGCTGAAGAGAGACGCAGGCCACCGAAGGCTCTGCAAGGGGGAAGTGACGCCCGCCCAGAGGACAGAGCTGATGCCTCAGAAGGGGCGTGCTGCACCACATTGCCAACGCCAAGCGTGCGGCAGGGGCCCTGAGGGCCCGCTGGACCTGCAGATGTGACCGAGCACCCCCACCGCGGGCGGCAGGACGCATATTCTTCCTGATGCCCCAGGACAGGGTGTGTGTGGGGCGGCAGACGCGTCTTAAACAGTTAAGATGACTGAAATCATATGAAGTGTATTTTCTGATCACAGTGCTATGGAACTAGAGGAGGAAAACTGGAGGTTTCACAAATCTGTGGATATAAAACAACATGCTCCTGAACAACTAATGGGTCAAGGAAGAAATCAAAAAGGAAATTAAAAAGTATGTTTAGACAAACAGAAACTATGGAAACACAGCATACAATACCCCATGGGATGTAGTTCTGAGAGGGATGTCTATAGCGATAAGCACCTACATTCAGAGAAAAGGATGATCTCAAACACGCAACCTAACTTTGCATCTCAAATAACTAAGAACAGGCAAAGCCCACAGACAGCAGAATGAAGCAAATAACAAAGGTGAGAGCAGAAATTAATAATATACAGACAACAAAGACAATAAAATAGATCAGGAAAACTAAGTTGGTTTTTTGTGTTTTTTTTGTTTTCTTTTTAAAGTACTCTTTTCTTTTTTAATAAAGATTTTTATTTATTTATTTTCAGAGAGAGGGGAAGAGAGGGAGGGAGAGAGGGAGAGAAACATCCATGTGTGGTTGCCTCTCGAGTGCCCCTCACTGGGGACCTGGCCTGCAACCCAGGACTGGGAATCGAACCTGTGACCTTTCAGTTCCCAGGCCAGTGCTCAATCCACTGAGCCACACCAGCCAGGGTGGTTTTTTGAAAAGATATGCAAAATTGACAAACCTTTGAGCTTGTCAAAATCAACAAACTAACCAAGAGAGATGACTCAAATAAAATTACAGACAGAAGAGGAGACATCACAACTAATATCAGAAATATAAAGGATCCTGAGAGATCATGACGAACAATTACACATCAATGACCAGGCACCCTGGAAGACACGGATATATCCCTAGAAACATATAACCTTGCAAGATCGAGTCACAAAGAAACAGAAAATCTGAACAGACCAGTCAGTGAGAAAGGAGCTTGAACCTGTGATCAAAAACCTCCCAGAAAACAAAAGCCCAGGACCAGATGATTTCATGGGGGATTCTACCAAACATTTAGAAAAGATGTAATGCCAAACCTTTTCAAAGTCATCCAAAAAACTCAAAGGGAAGGAACACTTCCAAACTACTTCTGTCACGAGGCCAGCACCCCCCGATACCTAAGCCAGACATGGACACTGCAAAGGAAAGAATGGTGCAGGCCAAGACCCCCGACAAAGAACCCTCGCACACAAACCCACGGCACAGGAGAGGGTCACACACCACGGTCACTGGTGTTCACGCCCTGGATGCCAGGGAAGCTCAGCACACACAAACCCAGGTGACAAGCATACCTGTCACCAGAACAGAGGGTCAAGATCACATGAGCACCACAGCAGGTGTGGAAAATGCAAGGGACAAAATTCTACATTGTTTTCTCCACAAAGATCCCAACATACTGGAAGGTGATATGTTTTCTAAATAATCAGAACAACTGTGAAATTATGTTTAATTTTGAGTAATATTGTTTTATTTTCATTTAAAAACTGATACACGGAACTTTCATCAGAAGACTTGACTGCACAGATAATTTATAAAATATCAAGATTCCAAAAAACGCACCACACTGGTCTTCCCAACGCAGAAGGGGCGGTGAGTGGCACCGGTGAGCTGACTGAGCACAAATGTCCCACGGACCAGCCGGAGCCAGGATGTCATGAAGGGAAACGGTTATCATGCGGGTTGCCAGGCAGTCTAAGGGAGGAGAATCTTACCTAAAAGTTGTACAGATGAGCAGCAAAGAAATGAGGCAGCGGTGGTTTAAAATTAGCGGAATGAAAGGAACAGAATTTCAGGATTTAGAAAGAAAACAGGAATCCTACAAGGAATGAAGAGAAAAGCATTTCCAGAGCTGGGAAACAAGGCCGCAGGTCGTGCAGGATGTGTGTGAACAGCAGCCGAGTCTGCCAGCGCCTGTCCGGAGGAGCTATGGGAGGGTGAGGCTGCTGCACGCGGAGGACACGCGGGTGCGCGGAGACCGGCGCTTATCCGGGCAGTGCTGCTGGGCCTGCACGCGACGAAGCCTGGGCTCAGCACACAGCGCGCGCATCGGGCGGCTAACCGAGCGCACGTGCCCACGCGGGTCGGAGGCTGCTCTTAGGGCCGTTCTGTTTGAAGGAGGGCCGTCCGCTGGGGCCCTGCACGGGCACCTCCGAGACTTGGGGCTGCAGGCAGGGCATGCGACCCAGAGGACGCGGGGCCGTCCCCATCCGCTCCCTAGGCTTGGGGGTGACGGCTTCGAGGATGGGCCTGACTTTCAGCTTCTGATCCTTATCAATACTCCTTATCAAACTGGGCTTACAGTTTCAATTCTTGGGTTATCTGGAGATTCTTGGACAAAGGATCACCCTGAACCTGCCTTCGTCTGAAGTGTTTTAAGGGTTACAGTGCCATTGTGAGCACACCCCAGGCTTCCTGTCTGATGCCCCGGGTCCGCGCAGGGGTCCTGGGCCTGTCCGCACATGTGCAGCGGTAAAAACTCTGAGCCAGGGCCATAAGTGGGGACGACACACAACAGCACAGCCAAGAGTCACCCGAGCCGTTAGCCCCACACAAGCACCCCGCAGAGCTAACTCTCCCCCGGGAAGGGAGAAGGGTCTCTTTCTGTGCAGATGCTTCTGGGGACCCAGAGGAGATACAGCTGGAAACGTGACTTGTGGTTGGAACTGGTGATGAGAGCTGACCCCTGGAGCCCTAGGACTTCATGTCTGCTGAGATGTCGACCTGGGCAACAGCGCACAGCACACGCGGCCGTCGTTGGCACACAGTGGGACGATGAGACTCCAACTCACTGAAAACCCACCTTCCCGCATGGACACGGTGGGGGCGCAGGGGGGCGAGGCTGGCAGGGAAATGCTAACGGTTGACTGTTTGAAGCCATGGGGTCAGGCACAACCTCCAAAAATAAGTCAACGAAAGCTTTTAAAATAGGGCATGAGGGAGAAGTCACTGAAAAGGATGCTCCTCCTTTCATGGAAAGCTAGTCCTGATCCCAGGGCCGCCCTCCCCTTCCGAGGAGCCGGCAGGTGACTCCTTGCGCTGCTGACGGAGAAGACACGAGGTCCTCAGGCCAGTCTCCTCATCTGTCCCCTCTACACTTTTTCTGGAGAAAGCAGACTCTTCTCAAAACCAAGTGAATTAGGTGCGTGTCAGTGGGATCTCACATCTGAATTCTTGTCTGGTTTGGCACTGGACATGATGTTTGTGTCATGAAGGCATGTTTTACTCCTGCCATGGGTGAGCTGCCGTGCTCTGGTGACTTACCCGGAAGACGGTGCGTGTCTTCTCCAGGGGTCAGGCTCGTAGTGTCTGCTCCCTGCACCGAACAGACAGGAAAACCAAAGCTAAGAGTGCAATCTGTCGGAACTCCACGCAGCAGACGCCACACCTCTTTGGCTACACAGAGGACCTGCTGAGCTGCGTGCCGGGCACAGCCTCCCCTGCCCCAGGGCCGCCTGGCATGGGACTCTGTCCCACAATTGTTCCACTGCAGCAGGAAGCAATTAATCGGGAGCCGTACTGGGCGTGGAAGGAGCTATGTCAGAACTGCTCCTGACTCCAGCCCTGCTGTCTGCCAAGGACACTTGGGAATGGAGCCTCGCAGGCAGATGGCCCACGGGGGACACTGTGCCAAGTGCAGAAAAAGCAGAGCGCGGCTCCTTCTGCAGCTGGGCCTGGGGTTCCCAGCCGCTCACTGCAGCTGGCCGCCCTCTGCCTTCCCTGGACAGGACTGCCCAGCAAGTAAAAGGTGGTTGGTCTCCACGTCCAACAGTAACGATGTCCCCACAGAATCTGTCATGCTTCTGCCTGGGGGAGCTGCCCACCCTCTGGGCTGTGGGGTCCCTATTCCTCACACCTCTCCCAGGCCCGCCACTTGTTATCACAGGTGATTGGGGCAGTTTTACAACAGGCCTGTTGACCCCAGCATCACCCCCAGATGTGAAACCTGAAGAAATCACAGGCCAATTGGTGGCTGCGGAATTTCCCACCTCATCTCCCCTAGTGCCCTCACTCCAGCTGCAGGGCATCTCAAAGCTGGAGGAGCTTTGATGCGCACCCTTCACCAGCCCCCCCCAGCCCCCTCGGTCCCAGCCCAGTGCTTCCCAGGGAGGGGGGTGGGCTCTGGGCCCCCAGCCCTGGGGAGGGGGTGGGGCGGACACTCTGAGGCACTTCCAGTTGTTCAGGAACAGAGGGAATTGTGACTGCTACCTCTGTCCTGAAAACAGTGACAACTTTTTATTACAATACTTCAACATCTCCCAAAATACTAACGTGGGTGTTCAAAGGTGGACAAAACCCAGAAAAAAAAATGTTGGCCCAATAAAGATGACATGATTCAATTGCAGTAATTAAAAAAGTGGATTACTTGACCTGAAAAAAATGTTCCATTCGTAATAAAAGGTTGGTGTCTGTACACAGAGCATCTGAAATCAGAAAACCTGTGTGAGCTGCCAGCACTTCTGTAAGCGCGGCTCTGTGGAGGCCAGTGCCCAGGCAGACCTGACATGCACTCCACCTGCACCCACGTCTCCCCGGCCGGCGCTCCAGCCCTGACACGCAGGCCACGTGAGGGCTGCGGGGATGGCGTGTCCCTGATGAGTTCTGTGCAGGTGTGTGCTGGGCCCTTGGACATGTGCATGCCGCCTGGCGGGGGTTACATGGGGACTGGGATGTGGAGGAAGTGGCAAGGAGCATCAGGAAGGAATATGGACAAGCCCGAGCCAAGGTCCCCATTGCCACCACACCCAGCCAGGTTCTCCTTTCTCCCAGAAACACTTGTACCCTGGTTCACCTGGGGGAGGCATGTCACCCTCAGTTAGAAATCCAGCACTGTCCCCAAGCAATTTCACCAGACCGTCCGACAGTTCTATGTCCAGGGCTGCAGGACCCTGACACATCACTGGGCCCTGGAGGACAGGCGTGTCCAGGGCTGCACAGTGACAACAAACAGCCCCCACGGGACAGCCACGTGTGGAGCAGGGCTGCTGTAAAACGTCCACTCTCCGACGCACGCAGCAGCGATGGCACTGGGGGAGTGCACTGAGCACCTCCCCACTGAGAGCACTCAGGAGGCAGTGGGAGAGAGGGCTAGCCCTCATCACCACTCTGTGCTCGAGCACAGGAGTCCAGTGACTTGGGGTGAAATGGAAGCCACCTCTTGCCTGCCCTGCACAGGGCTTCTGAGAGGGTGGACGGCACTGGACACTTTCAGCGAGACCCTCTGGGAGCTCCCCGTTGCACTGGTCACAGCCGGTAGGCCTTTCAAAAATACTCATTCAACTCTGGTCTACACCTAGCCACACAGTGGACTCCCGACATCAGCTACATGGCAGATTCTGTGGCAAGAGGAAGCGGCAAGACCCGCCCCTGGTGCCTGCAAATGCCCTGCACACCTGGACTTGAGGGGCAGCCTGCAATGCTGCTTAGATGCAAAGCCAGAAATGCCCATGCCTCGCTGTGACTTCTGAGACCCTTGGCTTGTAGGGTTTGCAAAAGTGAGTGAAATGATGAGTCACACTAAAAGTGTTTTTGTACTTGAAAGGATAAAAAGAAAACTGTTAGGTCACTTAAAAGCCCATACAGTTTGGCCCTCAAAAATGTTCAGAGTGCGTGTTCAAGGAGTGAGGCCAGGTGCCTGTGCACACAGGAGACGAGGGCCCGGCCGTGTCCCTTCTTGGAAGGCGTTCTGCCCAGGACTGGGTTGTGGGAAGCTCCACCGTGCCCCTTCCTGCGAGGACACCCCTTCTCAGGCTATGGCTCTGTGACAGGGAGCAGGTGGCCCTTACAAGGGCTGTGGGCCTTGAACAGACGGGTGACTGCCAGCGCATGGCAGTGAGGAGCAGGCAGAAGCCTCAAGCAGGGAGACGGCCGGGCTCTGCTTCACTGGCCAGACCTCAGCGCACTGGCTGGGTGTTCATGTGCAGACACACTGCCTACTGCAGAGGCCGGCTGAGCCACTGCGGTGATGTCGCCTGCGGGCGGCGCCCTCTTACCTGGGCCCTGCTGGTCTCTCCAGTGCTGTCCTTGGCCAGACCGGCTGTGCCTGGAGCTTGTCCTGTGGGAACTGGGTCCCTGTCTTCCCCATCTCCCTGTGGGGACACATGGTCAGCATGTCAGCAAGCCACCCGATGCCTAACCCCAAGTGACGTGCCATGTGTGAGACCATCGCAAAGGTCGGCGGTTCCAGAGTCCTGGTGTCTGACATTGAAATGAAAGCCCGTGACGATGCACACGCAGGGGCCCTAGGCCAGTGCCGGGTAGTGGGGCACGGAGGCCTGTGTGTGAACACATGTCCCGGGACCCATGCTGGTGACAGGGGCAAACTGAGGACATGGGGTGTGCTGGGAGGTCCCTTCAAGGCAGGGCCCCGTGGCCACTCCTGGTGGGCTCACCCCCGGGGGGCTGGGGGGGTTGGGGTTTCTGACCACGCCCACCAGTGGGCGAGACTCTTGAGTGCCAGACCCGATTTTGCACAAACGTGCCTCACTCGTACTTCTTCCCTTGAAAACCACCCCTCAGTGCTTACACCCTGACACTCCCACCGCGTGTATCTGCTAGAATTCCACACGGAGGTCTGTGTCCTACTGATGCGTGTCTTTTCCAGTATCTTGATGTCTCACAGTGACCCACAGAGAGAGGAGGTGCCTGCTGCAGTGAGCCAGGCTCGACCCATGTGGGGAGGTTTCCCTTAGTGGCTTGTGCACTCCTGCCAGGCCATGGACAGGGAGCTGCCTGCGGTGCCTGGCAGACTGGCCACAGGCACATGGGGCTGAATTCCCATGAGGAGGAGAAGATGGCAAGGCCTGGCTGCTGTGTGCAGGTGTGCAGGGTGAATCTATGCAGGTGTGTGGGTGTACCGAGTGTAGGTGTGCAGGTGTGTGACACCTGGTAGGAGCTGGACACATCCCAGGTAGTGTCATGCCCTCACCAAACACAGGCTCGCAGAGCCCCATTTGCGAGGCTGGCGCCAAGCAGAACTCTGAGGACAGCCCGGCAGGTAAGAAGGTGGGGTGAGCTCACTCCATCAAGAAAGAAAATTGGGCTGCACAGCTGCAGACGTGGGTCCTGAGCACTGAGGCCATGAAATGATAACTGAAATAAACGCACTGACAGTAAGTTGATCGGCAAGGTGCCCCACGCCACGGCACACGCAGGCACAGTAAACGAGCAGACAGACTCTGACCCGTCACAGCAGCTGAAAACCAGCTTCTCGGTGAGGTCCCGGACTCTGCGTCACGGCTGGGGAGGCGTGATGTGACCAGAGTGTGTCAGAAAGCAAGCTGGTGGCATGTATCCCAAACCGGGTCACATTTTGAGCCACAGTTCTGTAAACCAGGGTACTCTGTTTTAAGGAAACAAGGCACGTGGAAGCTATATGTACACTGAGAAAAGAGGGAGCAACCTGGAGCTCGCGGTGGGGACCCCGAAGTTTCCAGGGGCCCGTGGGGCTGGGGGCCAGCATGTGGGAGCTTTGTTCTGTGGCCCTGACTGTGCTGCCACTGAAGTGTGACCCAGAGCTGCACACGGAGCGGCCACAGCAGAGCCGAAGCACAGAAAATCCTGCAAGGTGCCTTATCTGTCCACAGCCGTCTTCAGGTCACAGAGTCAATGGCTGTTTACGTTTCCTCTTTCGTTATTTTCTCTGCATCCGCATTGTTTGAACCTACACTCGCTATGAGGAAAAGTGAACCCAAATGTGTGGTGAGCACGTGTTGCCTGCCAGTGTCTGTGCTTCGGGGACCGGGAGGGGCTCCGTCCCCGAGCAGCTCTTGCTCACAAGCCACTACTGAGCCCTCTGGGCTGCACTTTCCTGATGGAACCAAAATGGGCCGCTGAGCAGTGACTGGGTGTCTCCACCATGTCTCCTTCCTGCCCCGGCCTCCCGGCCCCACCCCCGGTGCCCCTGCTGACTACCTGTGTGGTGCGGCCGCCAGAGCTGCTGGCTGACGATGTGCCGGCCCTCCCCCAGGCAGGCCTTGCACACGATGGACTTCAGCTGGTGGAACCTGGTGAGCCGAGACCTCTGCAAACAGACCAGATCAGACGCTGAGAAACGACAGTGGCCACAGCCACTGACCGTCCTCTCTGACGTGGGAGCTCAGAGCATGTCTCCCTAGCAGGCTGCATGCCTGCTGCTCACGTCTGGGGCGACACACCCGTGCGTGTGGCCGAGGCCTCGCTTGGACGCCTCCCAGGGATCCCAGGGCCACTGCACTGAGGAAGCCAGGTAGCCGTCCACATCTCTAACCAAACGGCCAGCCTTCAGGGGACATTTTCAACGAAGGAGCTGTCGCTGTTCCCACTGAGCAGGTCCAACGTCTGCAGAGGTACCTGAGCAGGAAGCATCTGCACTTGATTCTGAAGCGGGAGGGAGGGAAGGCACTTGGAAAATAAAAAATGTGCCAGACTGGACGGGATGCTGCCATGGCCAGCCCCCTGCAGCCTGCCGCAGCAGAAGCGTGGGGTCTGGAGCCCGTGGAGGCATTGTAGCCGAAGGCAGAAGACATGCTGACCCTGCAGCCTGGGGCCTCGACCCTGGGCTTGGGCTTCTGGAGTGACAGTCCTTTCGGGACGTGAGCAGCAGGCCCAGTGCCATCTGAACCAAGTCTGTTTTCCACAGCAAAGCGACCATTAGGAACACAGTACTTCTGGCCCTTCTCACTTCCAGCCGAGGACCCTGAGCCTTCATGGTGCCTCTGAGCCACTGCCACAAGCCTCCCCTCGTTCGGACGCGAAGAAGCTGCGGACTCACGTTTTGCTCTACCAGGGCCTCCGCGGAGCACCCTTTCTCAGACTGCAGGTACTTCTCGTGAAACAGCTTCCCGTCAAACATGTTCCAGGGCATGAGCTCGCTCATCCTCCAGGGGAAGCCACAGGCGCTGTTGACCAGCACCAGCGTGGTTAGGCCGCGGACCAGCAGGGAGCCCAGCTGCACGGCCCGGGGGTCGATGTGATCGAGCTGTGGAGACCAGACGCAGGGAGGTCAGGAGGAGCCCATGTCGTGGGAACCAGAGCCTTGTGCCTCTGCACCAGTCGCCTCTGCTCGGAGCTGACACCCAGCACCTAGTCACAGCTGCTGCAGGGCCAGAGGCGGCATGCGGTCCCACACTGGGCCTCCCTGTGTGCTGCACACCAGGGCGGCCCCGCCCCCACCAGGCTGAGCCCTCACAGTCTCTGCGGTGCGTGCTGTTCCCAAAGCTCCTTTTGAAAGGGAGCCGAGAGAGCAGCAGTTCCTGTACTGATGGGCTCGCTGTGCTGTGAGGAGTCACAGCAAGTTGTTCCAGTTGTTAAAACTACCATTTTAAGTGGATACTTATCGTTTAAGAGTAAAATGGCTTACCTCACGGGGTTAAGAGGCTGATGAGTTTTACAAATTAAGACAGCCATTCCAATGTACAACATGTCTGTACATTGTTGGATCGACCTGATGTGAAGCAGTCTTCCTGCTCTGAGATGGAAAAGCCACCCTAACACGCCACAGGGGCCCTGCTTGGTGACGACCTTCCCCTCCAGTCACTGTCGACCATACACAGTCCCTGACACCCCACAGCACCGCACCCCGCACCCCCCCACCCCCCGTGAGGCCCATAGAGGCTGTTGCTCCTGCTGGTCAGCAGCTACTTGAAGTGTCACTGAGTACCTCATACAGTTCATAAAGCCAAAATAAATCAGGAGCAGCAACATCTTGTCCCCTTCACACCATGGGGTGGGACTTAACAGGGGACCCAGCAAACCTGCATCCTGTGACTGTCTTTCTCATGGGGGTGGGGTGGGGTTGAGGGGTCCATTGGGGCCCTAAAGGACAGCGAGGCTGTGCAAGTGATGCCCCAGGGCCGTGTGGGCACAGCAGGTGGCCCCATGGACAGCCTGCAGCAAATTAGCTTTGTCCTGGGACATTTGCACCTGCTGCCATCTGTATCTCCATGTCCAGTCCAGGAGCAGTGGACTAAGTGGGGACACCGCCCTACAGTCAAAGGGAAACTCACAGAGAACAAAGAGGTTGAGGGTAAAACGAAGTGAGAAACTGGCAAGGGTGGCCTGCTGCTCGGCAGGGCCTGTGCACAAGACCTGGGCCGCTCCAACCTCTGGTGGGGGCCCCCAAGCACCCGCAGTGCCCAGCGCTGAGAGGCACGCCCACGTTGAGTGCCCCTGCAAACAAACACGGTCTCCACACAGCCAGAATCAGAGTGAGTGCTGTCTTGGGGGGCCCGTGTGGCAGGCCTGAGGACCTCAGCGACTGCAGTGGGCTGCCCGCCTGCTGCCATGGCTCCATGGGGCCCCAAGGAGACAGACCCTGAACACCTGTCACTTCCAATCTGATTATGACCTACAGCCAAGGTTCAGAACAGATGACCACAGACGACACCCAGGCAAAGACTTGTGCCTGTTCTCGGACAGTTCATGGGAAGACCCATGCGCAGTGGAGAGAGTGCAGCCTGGCGCAGAGGCGTGCTGTGCGGGACCTGACGCAGAGAGGTACTTGGCATGGCCATCCCATTGGCAAGGTGGGCCTGTACCCACAGGTGTCACTGCCTTCGCCCTGGCACCTCTCCAGGTCAGAGCCTGCTGAGCACCAACACATCCCCGGAATGTCCCATCACTGGACTTCCGACACTGACTCAGGGTAACTCCAGCAGCTTGGGGCACAGGCCCAGGCAGCAGGCGCCCTCCCGGCTCCGTGGGCCGCAGTGTCTATACAGGCCCTCATTTGCTGCTGTGGCCCAAAAGCGTCCACAGAGGACACACCATGCACAAGCCTGGCGGGCAGGCCTCAGCCGCCCTTGCCCTGTGTCCACTTGGTGCGTGTGGGTGTGCTTCTGCCCTCCAAAACCCACCTCTCTGCCATCCCTGCGGCTCCTGCCGGGGGAGAGCCGATGGCTCTGCACCACAGGGACTGGGTGGCGGGCAGCCTGTGATCTCTCCTGAGAACTTCCCACAAGGGGCCCCTTGCTCAATTGCTGCCCAAGACCAGCCTGTCCTCCCCAAACAGCTGAGGGTGGCCGTGGCACCTGCCTGCTCCCCAACTGCTGCGAGCATCTCCCCCTCAAGGGTCTCCAGGCCCAGAGGCACTCCCCCCAAGATGGAGACAAGGCCAGAGATGGGAAGCAGGTGAGGACCACAGTGAGGTGGGCACCTGGCAGCAGGGAGGCAGCAGGCAGCACTCTGGTCCCCGTCCCCGCCTCCTGTGACGCTGACTCTCACACCTCCTGCTCGCCTGCAGAGCTCACACGTCCACCTGCACACAGCCCAGGCAACAGCGGGCTGAGCACACCTGCGACTGGGATGGAGGGCTCCTGGCTTGCAGTCTCACCCCCTCCGGGTCCCACACTGAGGCTCTGCACATGAGAGCCTCAGAAAGGCGCCTGAGAGCCTGACATGCCCTGAGGGGAGAGCGTGAGGACTGGGGGAAGCAGGCCACCTTTTCACTTCCTGCTGGGGGACAGCTCACCTCTGTGCTCACATGTCCATTTAAAAAGTCGTGGAAAACGCTCACCAGATTCTATCTCGGTTGTGCATCCATTCGTCAACGTTTTGAGTGCCTAACAGGGCGCATGTTTCTCTTTGAACAGCTATGCACTCAGCCCTGTATTTCTGTGGCCACTTTAGTGACTTAATTCTGAGGGCTTCTGCTGTGGGACAAAAATGTGACTCGATACATCCTCAAAGCGTTCTGAGTTTATCCACAGGCCTCAGCATGTCCGACGGGAGCGAGCATTCGCCGGCAAGAGCAGCAGGGTGCGACAACGTGCGGGTGGAAGGTCCCTAAGTTTGCTGTCACACAGGGTGCTCGCCCACGCGTCCTGTCACAGGTGCCTGGCCGTTTGGGAGATGACATGAAGCAATGAGAACATGCCGTGGAACTTGGAGCCCAGTTTCCTAGCACGGCTTTGATGCCCGGGGGCGCTCAGCTGAGTTGTTCCTTAGTCCCCAGCATCCCATTCTACGGACATGTCATCACCCCCAGTGAAGCTCACACAGCAGCTGGTGTCTGCACAACCTCGACACGTGACCCAAGGGCATGCAATAAGCAAGCCACCACCCTGGACCCTCACACCCGAGTCCAGCTTCGACACGGCTGCCGTGCCGCCTAGGGCTGCCCTCTGCACCAGCCCCTCCACAGCATCGCTGGCCTGGCAGGATTCAGCTCCACTGTCTGAGAGCGAAGCCTCGCCACCCCCCGCCCCCCGGCCATCCCCATGAAGAAACAACCCAGGACAGACCCAGCCTGCAGTGCCCAGAACTAGGGCGATCGAGTGTGTCAGTACCTGCAAGTCTGCGAGCTGCCCAGCCGACTTTCCTTGGAGGCACAAGGCCTGAGCAATGAAAGCATGCAGGTCCTCCAGGCACAGCGTGTCCACCTGCAGGGAGAGGGAGAGCCGGCCTCAGCCTCGTGGCCATGGGCTGCAGCCAAGACAGGTGCACAGGGTGCATCTCAAGCAGCAGAGACGCAGGGTGTCACCACCTGCAGCCATGTGGCCTTAGGACCGCAGCCCAGAGCCTGCTCTGCAGAAGCGGGTCTAAGCAGAGAAGGTCTTTTGCTAAACCCATACACCCCACCTCTGCATTTAGACTGAGGTTTGCTGACCTGCTGGTCACTTCCTGCCACCAGTGGCTCTGAGGAAGGCTGGCTTCAAAACAAGGACCCACAGGGCAGAGCCACCGTATTCTGTTTGGGTTTGTCGCAGTTCGAGGGCTTCTGGCCACCAACTTTGTTGGTCACAAATCTCAAATGCTAGACTCTTCATCATGCCAGTTTTTTAGAATGTCACACAATAGGTATTGCTTTTTAAATATCTGCTCTGCTTTGAATTATGTCAAACAGGCCCTTTCCGTGATGGGGACTGGCCCTTCCAGACTTCCAGCAGAGATGCGGGGTGAGTTCTGGGCAGGTCTATGCCAGAACAGGACACGCTTTCATCCCACATCACACACTGAACCATAACGCCGGCACAGCAGCGGCACACGGGGCACCGCCCCCAAGCACCCCCCACAGCCTCATGGATCCCAAGGCAGTGACCGCCGTGGACAACGGTCAGGACCCTCCTGGTACAAGGCACCATTGCTGAGTCCTCTTGCTTCTTTTAGGTTTAAAAAGTCCCCACGCACGTGTCCTTTAAAGTCAAACTAACACCAACTCTGCCTCACACTGGTGTTCACTCAAGAGACTTTTATTTCAAAAGTAACCATGAGGCGAAAAAAGGTCAAAGTGGCAATTTCCTTTGGGTGCCTGTCTTGCCGCACTTCAACCGCACATGTGAGTGGAGCGCCACTGCTCTGCGCCGGGCCGGTTCTGCCGGGAGTGGCCTGGAACACTGGCCCGCGCAGCGGGACGTGCGGGCTGAGCTGTGCCGAGTGCCTGCCAGAGCCTTCGCCGAGCCACCTGTGCAGCCGGAAAGAAGTGCACGCCCTGGGAGTGCTGTCGGCAGCACCCGTGGCGCCGACAGGAAACACTTGTTTTCTTGGGGGACGGAGCTCAGCCACCAGCCCTGCAGCACGTCCCGGTTGCCACTGCACCTGGCCCGCCCGAGCCACTGCAGGGTAACACGTGGCACCATACGCTTATGGAGTCTGCACGTGATGCACAGTATCAAAAAAGGTGTTTTCACACTTAACCATGACCGAATCCTGCCACCCTGAATTAATTTGCACTTTGCTAAGTCAGGTGCAAATAACGAAGTGTTCTACTCAAAACAGGAACGCAAAGACTCAAGTTCACACCGGCCATGTGCAACCAGGGGTGAAGCGACAGGGCCCCGGTGTGACAGTCCACAGCCCAGGGGACGCTGTGGGAGGAACTGGCCAGGCCCCAGAAACGTAACCCTCAGCTATTTGCAAAGGGGGCTCAGGTCTGAGGGCAGATCCCCACAGCTTTCTCCTCCAGGTGGAAGAAAGGGAGGGTCGTGCCCCCAGGCTCAGGGTCGGGGCAGAAGACGCACGGCCGGTGCTGGAGGAGGCGTGTGAGTCTGCCATGGCTTTGTGCTACTGGGCGCTGACCACAGTGAGTGGGAAATCATTGTAAAGCAGGTGGTTGGGGAAGGGGCTGGGACGCCAGGTTCTCAGCTCTTCTTCTACGGGGTGTCCCAACCTTGACGCAGGTGGTATGTGTGAGTATGTGCACAAACTACTAAAAAGGCAGATCTTTTCGTTGACTTCAATACTTTCCACATGTAAACTAGGTGTAAAATGAGTAAAAAAGAAGCTGCCTCGCCTGGGGCTGGTTGCTGGCAGCAGCCTCGCCCCAGCACAGGAGGCTGAGGAGGATGTTCACCACAACGGCCACACCGCCCTGGAGACCCCTCCCCGCTCCCACCCTGGGGCTGCCTGTTAACCTCGGAGTGGCCACTGCCCGTTCTCAGACTGGAGGTAACTGTCACAGGGATGGACGGACATTGCTCAGCGAAGGGGAGTCCTCTGCCCCCAGCACAGACCTGCTGAGGGGCAGCTGGGCTGCAGCCAGGGCAGCTCGAGGGCAGCGCTGGACCCCTTACCTGTTCCCCACATCCCAGGAAGCAGGACCACCACCCAGCAGTGACATGATAGCTGGGGTGGGGGGGGCGTATCCGTTGTCCTACAGCTTTGGAAGCAGAATGGCTGGGCCCGCCCCCTGATGCGTCGCACACTGAAGTCAGAGGCGGACGGCATCGCCCTTGTGTGGCACACAGAGCCGCCCTTCAGTTCACGAGCTCTGTGAGCGCTGGTGCTCACAGCCAGGTGCTGGGTGGAGGTGAAGCAGCACCTCCCTGAGACGAAGGGCAGGAGGCGGGAGCACCTGAGCAGCGACAGCCGGGGCTGCGGTTACCTGCATGAACAGGTAGATGAGGAGGCAGCACAGTGTCCGGAAGGGGCTCTCCAGGGCCTGCAGCTCTTCCCCGAAGGAGGAAAGGTCGAGGCAGGCAAGGAGCACGTCCACGCGCCGCGCCTGGGTCCCGGGCTCCTGGCTCAGCCACAGCTGCTTCAGACTAGGTGTCCCACCTGGAGAGGAAAGCCCACAAGGCTCACTGGCATTACTCTTTGCACCAGCAAGTTGTCGCGTCCTTCTTCAACAAAGGACACGAACCTCTGCCCTCCCTGAGCCTCGCTGAACCTCTGAGCCTCGCTGAACCTCTGAGCCTCGCTGGGCTTTAACACTTAGAGGGACAGGAGGAAAACACCAACAGAGCTCCCGGTGTGAGGGCCAGCATCCTCGCCCTACACTGAAATACTATGCTTTCTGCGTTCTGCGGGGGGGCGAGGGCTTTCTTCCTGCCTGCGACATGCCCTGTGTTGTTAAGAACGCTTTTTGGAGTGTGTCCCCAGGTTGGCCCTAACCCTGATCCTAACCCTGAGCCAGGTCCGGCCACAGTGGGGAGCTGGGCTGAGAGGCTGGCTCCCCTGCCCCCACCCCTACCCGCAGTCTCCCAACTCCCAGGAGCAACAGGCTGACATGGACACCAGCGCACGTGCAGGTCTGGAAAGCCTGTCTCCACGGCGCATCCACAACTGCGCTCGGTGTGCACGAGGGCTGTCGGTACCTGGGATGCTCATCTGCAGAGGCCTGACGAGGTCCGGGTGCCTCAGGGGGTTCCCTGCGTACACGAACCACTCCCGGACAGGGGGGCAGCTGCCAACGTCACCTGCACAGAGACAGGCTACGTCAGCAGGTGCGCGTGAGGACTGCCCGTCCCCAGGCTGACGGCATGGACCTGGCCCTGCCAGGACCCGTCCAACCAGTGCCCCCGGCACCCTGCCCTCCCCTCCAGGCCTCGGAGGCGGTACAGGAACACCAGGCTCTGAGCCCCGGGCAGCAGGGACAGGTGACTTAGGCCTGCAGCACGCCTCCTACCACTAGCGGGAGAAATGGCAGCATGAGGCCAGACCGTGCTGTCGCCACTCCCGGAGCACAGGCGTGGGGGCGTGGGCCCCGTCCTCGCCTGGACCCACACAGTCGGAGAGCCCTGTTTCCATTTTCGTCCAGGCCGCCCTCCTGCGGGCAGTGGCAGCCCCGCCCCCAGCCCTGGTCTGAGTCCCCCCGAAACAGCGGTCAGCCTGTTTTCCTGAAACCCTCAAGCTCTGCCCGTTCCCTGTGGTGCCGCTGCCGTTCACAGGCTTTAATCTGTCCTGTCTTTGAAAGTATAGCAGAAATGTTTGCAATAATTTGGTTTGTCTGAGTTAAGATGAAATAATCCAAACACCTATATATCCCCCCCAAAAAACAAATAAATAAAAAAATAAAAAGGCCCTGGCTGGTGTAGTTCAGTGGATTGAGCGTGGGCTGGGAACCAAAGGGTTGCCGGTTCGACTCCCAGTCAGGGCACATGGCTGGGTTGCGGGCCAGGTCCCCAGTGGGGGCCACGTGAGAGGCAACCATACATTGCTGTTTCTCTCCCTCTCTTTCTCCCTCCCTTCCCTTCTGTCTAAAAATAAATAAAATATATTAAAAAAAAAAGGCTGATTTTTTTTCCCAGGAGCACCAGGTGGGCTGGGCTCCACATTCAAAGAGCCAAGTGAGAACTCGAGGTGTGCTCCCTGCCAGTCCTGCTCCCCCGCATGCTGGGGTGTCCCCCACGCAGACAGAAGAAGGGCCCAAACCTGCTCCTGTGACTCCAGCTCTACCAGCTTTCAGGGTGCGGGTCCCACTCACGACTGGGGGCTGCGGGCATGTGCGTGTGGGGGGCGGGGAAGAGGAGAAGCAGCGTGGCCTTGGACCTCTCAGTTGCTGGGATTTTCAAGTTTACAACAACCCTCCAGGGTTTTTTAAAAATACATTTGTCCTGCTGGTTCTGTCATGTTTTTGTAGTAATGTCTAATCCGTCAGCGCGTGTGGTCATGGCCCTTTAAAGAACAGAAAAACTTCCTGTTCTTTTCGGTGTACTCTTGTTTAAAAAAGTTCCCTTCTGGGTCAGCATCGAGGACTTTAATGCGTGAACGGCCTGTAGGCGCTTTGCGAAGGTGCCGCACTGACCAGACACTGACTTCACTGGTGGGGCTGAGTCCCCACTGCAAGACCAGCAGCCTGCCCTTCACCCCGGGGCCCAGCACACCCACTGGCTGGCTGAGGAGAGGGCAGCTAGGAGTGGACGGCCAGCCCCGCTGCCGGAGGCGGCTGTGTGCACGGAGCTTGTCTCCAACACTGTTGACGGTGGAGGTGGGAAGGAATTCTCCCATCCCCTCACACTCACAAAAGGCTTCGCAGTGACTTAAATGAAGACCATCAGGTCAGAGAAGGTGTGAGGCCAGGGACAGGCTGAGGGGTGAGTGATGCTCAGGTTTCTCCCCACTTTTGTCCACAAGGCCAGCCTGAGATCCAAACACCCATATTCAACCATAAAACACTTGCAGGTGTGGTCTCAGTAAACCCCCAGCACCACCAGACTTGGTGTGCCTGCAGGTTGGTCACCTACACTGTCCCTGTAACAGGAGCTCTGAAGTACTAGGTGCCTACCCAGTGCCTGGGGCTGCAGCAGACACCCACGGTGGGCAGGGCTGTGTAGGTCGAAGAACATGGCTTACAGAGTCTGCACTGCGGAGCTAAAGGCCCCTGGTTTCTAGATCCTGCTTGACACCAGTGAACGCCCTACCTGCCAGTCACGCTGGGCCTGGAGGATTCGAGTGGCTGCCCCTCCTGCCTGCCCTGCGGTGCAGCCATCAGAGCTGCCCTTGTCCATGGGGTGCCTTCCCCGATGCAGACACCCTTGAAAAGGTGGCATTTAAAGCACACACTCAACAAACACGCCCAGGTCATGGATCTGCAGCGAAAACGCCCCTCGAGCAGCACCTGCCAGCTCAGCGGCAGCCCAGGAGGGGAGGGGCAGTAGATAGACACCCACCAGGCAGGTACCCACCACCAGAGGCCTTGGACCAGAAAGCATGTGGTGATTTCAGAGAGGGATCAGCTCCTGATGAGGGGCAGAGGAGGAACTTGGAGACGTGCATTTGTAAGGACTTCACGGAGCACAGAAGTGACAAGAAGGGCCTGAGCCAGAGAAACGAATGTGTTTCTCACCTCGGACACAGTTTTCAAAGTGAGGCAGCTGAGACCAGTGAGGCCAGTGGGGGAGTGGGGGGGTGGGCACCATAGCTGGGAGCCAGTGGGAACCTGACCAGCAGGGAGGGCTCAGCAGAGGGGAGAGGCAGCAGGCTCACCCAGCACCAGCACAGCAGCCTCAGTGGAGAGAGGAAAGGGAGAGGGGAGCTTTCCCAGAACAGCTGAGAGTGGGGAAATGTTCCTGTAATGGAGGACACCAAGCCGGGATTTAGATGATGAAGAACACAGAACACCACCCCAGGAGGGCGGACGCCTGTCTCTCTGCAGTTCCTTCCACACGCAGACACCAGAGGAGACAAGAAAGGGGAGAAACGTGTATGGACATAAAGGATAGAGAGAATATTCTAGAACTCAACAGAAAAGAGCCACCAAGAAAGGAAGAGCTCAGCAGCGGGAACCCTGGAGGACTGGGGGCTGGGCTGCGGGGGGTCGGGCTGCTCACCAGCCATTCCACCACCATGGACTCTCGACCTAGACAAGTTGAAGCCGCTGCGGCCTCACCCTGGTTTTCTGCCCCGAGGCATGGTGCAGACCACAGCCCTGGGAGGAAGAGCCCCGGCAAAGGAGAGAGTCTGGGACGAGGGCACGGGGCTGTGATCGAGGCTGTCACCTGCGGGGCAGAAGGCAGGGAGTGGGGGCTGTGCGGTCGGGCCCGGATGTCTGCAGGGCTGCGCCCCTGGGTGAGGCTGACTGCGCTCTCCACGTCTAGGTGAGATGTGGGGACACAGGCCAGACCTCTGCTGCGGGGCCGGCCCGTCGACGGCCGGCAGCCTGGGGCTCCCCCGCACAGAGACCACAGTGCAAGCACTTGGGAAGCCTCGGAGTGAATGTTCCTGTTGACCCACCCTCGAAAGCTTTAGCAGGCCCTCGAAGATTCAGATGTGAACAAAAGGCAATACTCTTCAGAGCACCGAAATCCTTCCAGCGCGTGACTGCAAAATACTGGACATGAAAATCAGGAGACACACGTGGACCCATTATGAGGAGAAAAGTCAATAAGCAGACCCAGGCTCAGAGATGACAGGGACGATGGAATGAGTACAGAAGGACTTGAAGAAGATAATGTGAGTTTAGGGTCTAGAGGAAACAGTGAAGACAGGGAAGAAGACAAGGGAGGACTGAAAATGCAGCTAAGCCCTGGCCCAGGGTGCGGTCGGTGGCATTGTTGTCCCTGTGCAACAAGCGGTTGGGGTCCGATTCCCAGCTGAGGCATGAACCTGGGTGGCTGGTTTGCTCCCTGGTCGGGGTGCGTACAGGAGGCAAGCAATCAATGTTTCTTTTTCACATCCATGTTTCTCTCTCCCCACGCCCCGACTCTTCCTCTCTCCCTATAACCAGTAAACACATCCTCAGGTGAGGATAAAAAAAATTGCATGCCTTTAATAAAACCCCTGAAAACCATGCATCTGAGATGAGTTTCACTGGGTGGGCTAGCAGCAGCCCAGACGTGGTGGAGGACAAGCTGCTAGACTTGACCTCAGAAAGCAACAGGCTCGAAGGCCAGGCCAGGTGGGCGCCTGAGGGACACTAACAAATAAACCATGCAGGGAAGTGGCTGGAGGCCCAGAGCAACAGGTGAGAAAGATGCAGACAGAAAATAGTATCTGACAAGTAACACTCGGTGTTTTCCAAATTTGACAGAAAATGTAAATGCACAGATCCAAGAGGCTCAGGCATCCTAAGCACACGAAACAGAGGAAGCCACTCCAAAGCTCCACGTGAACCCTTGGCTGTGACCTGGCCTTCAGCAGAAAAGCCGAGGAAACACCCTCCCTACGGGTGGGGACGCACCATGGACGACCATGTCACCACACAGGCGATGGCATGAGTAGGGACAGCACGATGGCCTATTGAAAGTGCTGAACAAAAAAATACCTAAAATTCTGTATCTAGCAAAATTATTCTTCTGAAATAAAGATATTTTCAGGAAAAAACCCCTGGGCAATAAAATGAGCAGCACGTGAAACATACAAGCAAGCCCTTTAGACGAGGAGAGATGATATTAAAGGGAACTTGGATCTATATGAAGAAGCTGAGACCACCAGAAACGGGGCACAAACACGACTTTTTCTCACGTGTTAACTCCTTCAAGGACAAATGGTTGTTTGAAGGAACAAGGGAAACTACAGCCCATGGGCCAAACCTGCCCTGTTGGTTTCCATACAGCCCAGAAGTTTGTATGCTTCTCACATTGTTTTAAATGACTGGAAAATCACCAAGAGAATATTCTGTAACACCGGAAGATTATATAAAATTCAAATTTTGTGACACAGGAAAACGAGAGAAAGTGTCACCAGCGCCCAGCCACATGCTATCGCTGACATGTGGCCATGGCTGCCATCGCCCTACACAGGGCTGTGGGGCTCAGTGCCGGTCACAGACATGCGGGGTCCTCAATGCCGGAAATGCTCATCTCATGCCCTTCACAGAACAAGCCTGCCAACCCCTAGTATAAAGCAAAAATAAGATCCTGTAGTAGGGGGCTTAAAATATAAGCATAATCTCATAAAGTTACATACTTCATGTTTCCATTTACATTAACACTTTCAAAATGACCAAAATAGAGATGGAGGACAGACAAATGGTCGTCAGGGGACAGGGACAGAAGGCAGGACTCGGAGAGACAGCACACAGGAGCTCCCCTGCGGTGAGGGGCCAGCTCTGGATCTTGACGTGGGACGACAACGCCAGAGCTAAACAAGGAGGAGTGGGGAAACGGTGGGAATTAAGGACCTGCCCTGGCCAGTGCAGCCCAGTGGGTGGGGCATCGCCTTGCAAAGCGAAAGGTCACCAGTCGGATTCCCAGTCAGGGCACATGCCTGGGTGGCAGGCAACCGATTGATGTTTCTCTCTCACATTGATGTTTCCTTACCCCTCTTTCTAAAAAAAATTAAAAATAAAATACAATTTAAAAAATCTTAAAAAAAATGAACAAGGTCTGCAGCCCAGTAAACAGTATACCAAATCAAGTCCTGTCTCATACTGCACTTTATCGCACAGGCATCATCGCTGCAAACCGGGCACAGTCTGAATGGAGGCCAATGTATTATGTTTGCAACTCCTGAGAGTGTGTACTTATTTCAAAATAAACGAGTTTTAAAAATATGCAGAAGACATAAAGCAACACTAGCAAAAACAGTGGAAAAAGTGAAAGTGCACCGCTGGGAATTTTTGCATTACACATAACATGTTCCAATACTATGTGAAGGCAGACTCTGAAAATTTAAGGAAGAATATCACAAACCCGATACCAATTGCTACTAAAAACAACAGTGAATCCAATAATCCCCAAGAAAATGTAAAACAAAATACTAAAAATTATTCAATGGATTCAAAAGAAGTCAGAAGAGGAGACAATAAGGAGAAGAAAAATGGAGCAGAGAAGGACACGAAGCCTCACCCCCAGCCACGTTAGTGGTCACGCCGAATGCAAGTGGTCTGAACACCCCAGTTAGAAAACAGGCCGTCGGACAACATGCTGCTCCACACAGGCACCTCTCACCACTCAACTACTTCAGAGGCAGAGTGTAGAGGAAGGGTATGCTGGCAAACATTACTCACAGGAAGACTGGAGTCCATACGCCAGTATCAGACAGAGCCAACTTCAAGACAAGGCACGTTTCAGATACTAATAAAGGAAATCCCGGCCCTGGCTGGTGTAGCTCAGTGGATTGAGCGCGGGCTGGGAACCAGACGATCCTGGTTTGATTCCCGGTCAGGGCACATGCCTAGGTTGCAGGCCAGGTCCCCAGTGAGGGCCATGTGAGAGGCAACCATACATTGCTGTTTCTCTCCCTCTCTTTCTCCGTCCCTTCTCCTCTGTCTAAAAAATAAATAAATAAAATCTTAAAAAAAAAAAAAAAGGAAATCCCATAATGCTGTAGGAGTCAGTTCATTAAGAAACATAACAGTCCTCAATATATATGGACCTAACAACAGAACTTCAAAAATATCTGAAGCAAAGACTAACAAAACTGAACATATAAAAGAAAACCCACAATAACATCCGAAGGTTCAACACCCTTCTCTCAAGAACCAAGAACAAGTCAACAGAAAGCTGGTATGAGACTTGAATGTCCGTGCCCACGCCTGACACTCACGGAATTTTCAAGCCCCCGTGGACTAATGAGCTACGCCAAGCAGGTAACAGAGTACACTTTACACTTCACTGTCACCGCCATAGATAAACCAGCAACAGCAGCATTTTATTTCTACACTCCAATAACATGAACTAATACTGTAGAAAACTAAGAAGTTGAGAAAGAAAGAAGGAAAATAAAGCTCAATTATGAAGACAAGTTCAATGAGACTCACTTTTCCTGTTATTACGGCCATCTGATGAAAGTACACCGACGAAGCATGGAGTTTAAGTGTTGAAGTTAGTAAGGTTTATGTATTTAACCTCATTTAATAAAACACAGCCGGTCCTTGAACAACGGGAGTTTGAGCTGCAGAACCCACCTGCACACAGGTTTCGGTAGGGGGACCGGTGCAGCCCAAAGCCCCACTGTGTGAGGGTCGGAGCACGCAGAGGGTCACGTGAGGTTGTGTGTGGGTTTCTGACCCACTGTGGGGGTGGTGCCCCAATCCCTGAGCTGTTTTGTTCATGGGTCAACTGTACTCTAGACACAATTCCAGGCAAATATTATTCTATAATGTAAATATTTCTCATGATGAAATATATTTTTTTAATCATTAGTCAACGTGCAATCATTCATGTTCAGAAAGAGTATGGGC
>PVJI01004362.1:0-109424 GCA_004026765.1 Micronycteris hirsuta
ATCATCACGCAGCCTTTACTATATGAAATGTTAAGGGGTTTTATATAAGGACTCATGAGAGAAGGCACCAAGGCCAGATCAGCTACCGGGGAACTCAGATCAGCCACAGCCAAGACGCTTGTGAGGTAAGCAAGCAAAATACAACCAGAGAAACAAAATATAACCAGAGACATTGAAATTTAGAACAATCTGGCAGTAAGCAGAGGGGAGGGGGAAGGGGATAATGGGGACAAGGGTATTCAGGAACTGCTATAAAGGACACATGGACAAAATCAAGGGGGAGGGTGAAAGCAAGGGAGGGTGGTGGGTTTGCCTGGGGTTGGGGGTGGGGGTAAATGCAGACAACTGTAACTGAACAACAATAAAATAATTTAAAAAACAAAAACAAACAAAAAAAGAAATTATGTAAATAAAATACATCTTTTGTGGTATAAATAAATAAAAGGGAGGAAAGAATCATACTGAAGATGATACAGTGTTTCGGACACCACTGTCCCGATCTTTGCTTAAAGGCACACTGACAACAAAAGCAACTGAGGGTTTTGGGACCAGGCACAGTCCTAAGACTTCAAACACATTAGCTTACTTTGTCCTATGCTGCATGTGTACTATTCACTTAGTGTTTATCTTTAAACTGATTGACTCAGAAAAATTCAGGAAGCCCCTCCACACGAGCCTGACTGTGTCCTGCTCTGCCCCAGCCATACCAGCCCCTGCTCCTCTTCCGACACAGCAGGCACCTCCCACTTCAGCACCTTTGTACCACTCCTCCCCTGCCTGGCGCACTTCCCCAGCACAACTGGTTCCCTCCCTTCTTCCAAGTCTTTGCTCAAATATCTTTCTCAATGAGTTCTACCCTCGCTACCCCATTTATGCTACAATACCCCTCCCCTCACCCTGTAGCAGTCCCAGGACCCCTTGCCCCATACCACTTTCCAATAAACCACATACTTATTTGTGTTATTTATGCTTTTTGCTTTGTCTGCCTCGCCCTCACCCCATGAACTCTCCGTGAAGGCAAGGGCTTCTGTTTTGTTCACTGATGTGTCTGGTGCCTAGAGCACAACCTGGCCCATTGCAGGTGATCAATAAACATCTAGTCAATGAAAGGGCTGTCTGATCACAAGGCTCAGGTCCTCACCCACCATACAATAGGATCTCCAACGTTGCTTAAGTGCTTTAGTCTCTCCTCCTTTGGGGTGACTTCTCTACCCCTGGGAGGGTAAGGAATGCCTCTGTCTTGTTCAAGAATCTCAGTCCTGGCGTTCTTGGCCTCCCCACAAGTCCTTAAACCCAATCGCTATTTCCTCCAGAAGGTTCGATGGGTCTGCCTAAAAATAGGATTCAGAAGAATGATAATCCATGCACTGAGCATAGATTAGGCACTCAATTATCCAGGACCATATGATGTCCAAGGCCTGGTGGAGCCCAAGGAGGAAGCTGCCTTCTGCCCAGTGCCCTCTGTGGAGAGTGGGCTGTGGGGTGGCACCCCCTGCTCCTGCAAACTGCATTCTCTGCCCCTGCATGTGTGTACACACAGGTACACACACAGAGGTACACACATTGGGGTCACACAATGGAATAGGGGACTCTGGCTCCTCACCAAGTACTCTGGGAAGGTTTCCTAGATCCTCCCATTACTCTCAGACACTGTGGCCCTTGCCCAGGCCTCACTGTGCCTTTCCTGGATCACTGCACCAGCCTCCAGTCCATCAGCCCATACTGCCAGATTATTCCCCCCGAAACTCTGTGATCACACTGCACCTCTTTACCAGGACCTTGGGTGGCTCCCCAGTAGACAGGATACTGGCCAACTCAAGTCAGGCAGACCCAACTGGAAAACAGCTGCTAGGGTGTTTTCCACTAACAGGGTGACCTTGACTAGCCATTCACCTTTTCTAGGCTGCAGTTTCCTTGAAAAATATCTATAAACGTGTGTGTGCATGTGTATGCACACGCACAAGAGGTTAACTGGTTAAATCAGGGATGTCAGATATGTGCAACCATCCTGGTCACGGCAGACATCACTAATCAATGGTGGCACACTTCTCTGCTTAACTCTCAGTCCTGACCTCCGGGGATCAGAGATGACACATGAGTTGAAGTTTATTTGCACCTCTGGACAAGATGGTCTTTGAGGCTCCTCTCAGCCCTGACACTCTGGCCACTGGACTGTCCAGTCTGACAGGGGACTGTGGTGTGATAACCAGAGACTGAGGGGGTCTGGAAGACCTCCACAGAGAGGGCTGGAAGACCAGGCTAGCTGGAGGGCTGACTAATTACTAGAATTTGATCAGCCTCCCTTTTTGTGTCTATGGAGGGGGAGTTTATCAGAGAAGAAACTGGGAGAGTTCTCAGGGAGGGGAAAGGGAACAAAAGGAGGACAGAGCATTCTGTGACTTGATAAAAAGTATCCAAGGGTCCCTAAACCCAAGCCTCACAACATAGACCAAGAATTTGAGGCACAGAGAAGGACTGGGATCTGCCCAGAGTGACACAGCAGAGCTAAAACAAGAACTCACAGTCCCTGAACAAGAGTATTCCCCAGGGCAGGAACACCCAGCTCAGCCCAGAGCCTCAAGCACTGCCAGCGAGTGACCCCATGTGTATACCTCTGTTTGTGTACCTGTGTGCACACACGCGCAGGGGCAGAGAATGCAGTTGGCAGAACCAGGGGGTACCACCCCGCAGCCCACCGCCACCACACTTGGGGTGATGTCCCAGCCTCCTTTGTGATTCAGCATGAGTGGGAGAGACACAGAGGAAGCCTGTGGAGAGAGGAGGGCCAGGAACTGGGAGGGAAGAAAGGGTTACAGTATGCGCGGAGAAACAGAGCTGAGGGAGACCGACAGAAGGCTGAGCTGGCGGGGAGAGAGATGGGGAGACAGAGGGGAGGGGAAGCTAGAAGAAAGGGGTGGAAAAAGGGAGGAAGGAGAGGAGAATGAGCACGAATGGGAGGTGGGGAGAGGAAGGGAAGAGAGAGTGGGAGGGAGGGTTTTCTTTGTTCTTTCTTCTTTCTTGAAGACAGAGAGAGGAGGCAGGATAGGGCAGACGGAGGGGTGGTGGCCCTCCAGTGGTCTCTCCCAGGTAGGTCCTTTGGCTGGGGAGGGGCATGTATATACAGCCAAGCCGCTGCTTCCCCACCATCCCAGCTGGAGCCGACCCAGCCTGCCAGCCACCTACCAGAGCTATTTCTGGAATGTAGAATCTGGGTCAGAAAGGGGGAGGGACAGAGGTGGTAGCATTGGCAGCTGGGAAGCTGGCTAGCTCTGATTGGGTGGGTGGATGGGCACTCCACGTTCTGCCCATAGCCACTCCCGAGGGGTCCATCCCTCCCAGGCTCTCACTGTCTCAATAACCTCCCCCTACATCTATCTGCCCCCTGCCTATGTGCCCACGTGAGAGTGACAAAGAACTTTCATGCCGCCGCCCCGCAACTAGGGGCTCAGAACAGCTGTAGGTGGTGGGTGGGGCCCAAATTGTTCACTCCTTGGAGACAGATGCTAAGGAAAGGGGGCAACCTCCTGAGCAGGGTGACCCCTGAGGGGAGACAGTGGATGAAAGAGGATGTGCCTGCGTGTCTCTGTGTTTCTGTACGGAGAGAGGTGATTATGGGCAGGACTGCCACTATGGTTGTGTAATTTTTATACTAATTAAGGATGCCACATATAAGGGGGCGTGCCATTCACAACAAAGACATAATTGAATTGTACTTACTACGGAAAATTTCTGGCAGATGGCAGTAAAGGATCTTATGCCAATAGAAAATTGTACATTATGACAATTTTTCAAGAGACAGCAGTTATGTGTTGGGAGGGGCACCCTTTCCTAACCCAGCACAAAGGCACTGTGGCTCTGGGCACAGATCTGAAAATCTGGTGGCTTTGATTTTCCCCAGGAAATAGATGAGTTTTATGAGCATGAGGGGGTCACAGGGTGGAGGAGAGGGGAGCAAGTATTTAGTGCTCACTGTGGAGACTTGGAGGGAGGGCTGACCAAGGAAATGTGGACAGTGAAATTATTTGGTGGCTCGAATCTGCTAGAGGCAGGGTGTCCTTAGAGGTGTGGAGGTGGCGTGAGCCTTGGAGACACACATGTATGTGAGTTATGTGTGCAGGTGTACATAGAGATTATGTGTACATATGAGAATATCAGTGTGTATGTGTTTTTATGTGTGTTTTCATATCATATATAGGTCTAAGGGTACAAAAACTTTACACATGTCTGTAAGTAGGTGTATATGTGCACCCATATCTGGGTAGGTGATACCTTTTTCAGTGTTTTGGTTTGGGCTAAAGCCCCGGTTGAGAATAATTGAAGCTCTACATCCCCACATTTAAAGCCAAATGCTGAGAACTTCCGGCCAAGATGGAGGCATAGGTAGGTACACTTTGTCTTCTTGCACAACCGAAAGGACAGCAACAAATTTAAAAATAAAAGCCCTGGCTGGTGTAGCTCAGTGGATTGAACACGGGCTGTGAACCAAAGGATCGCCGGTTTGATTCCCAGTCAGGGCACATACCTGGGTTGCAGGCCAGGTCCCCAGGGGGGCCACATGAGATGCAACCACACATTGATGTTTCTCCCCATCTCTTTCTGCCTCCATTCCCTTCTGTCTAAAAATAAATAAATAAAAAACCTTTAAAAAACCACACACAGTAGGATTAAAAAAATTTTTTTTTAAATAAAAAATAACCAGAACTGCCAGAAAATCAAACTGTATGGAAGTCCAACAACCAAGGAGTTAAAGAAGAAACGTTTATTCAGACTGGTAAGAGGGGTGGAGATGGGCAGCCAGGATGGAAAGGAAGCACAGTAAGGCAGGGGCTGGCAGACCAGGTGGTCCCACATTTGCATGCGGATAAACCAGGAGGAACAACTGGGGAGCAAGACAGACCACCCAATCCAGAGTTCCAGAGTGGGAAAAGAAAAATCTCTGGCTATAAAAACCTGTGGGGGTTGCAGTGGTGGGAGAAACTCCCAGCCTCACAGGGGAGTTCGGTGGAGAGAGACATAGGGTCCTAGAACATACACAAACCCACTCATCTGGGAATCAGCACCAGAAGGGCCAAATTTGCTTGTGGGTAGTGGAGGAAGTGGCTGAAAGCTGTCCAAGAGCTGAGCAAGTAGCATTGTTCCCTCTCTGACCCTTCCCACACATACAGCAACACAACTCAGTGAAGTGGATTGCCCCACCCTGGTAAATACCTAAGGCTCCACCCCTTACAACATAACAGGTGCACTGAGACAAAGAAACATGGCCCAAATGAAAGAACAGATCATAGCTCCAAAAATAGAACTAAGCAATGAAGAGACAGCAAACCTATCAGATGCACAGTTCAAAACTCTGGTAAACAGGATGCTCACAGAAAAGGTTGAGTATGGTCAAAAATAGAGGAAAATGTGAAGGCTATGCAAAGCGAAATAAAGAAAAATGTACAGGGAACCAACAGTGAAGGGAAGGAAACCAGGAATCAAATCAACAATTTGGAGCAGAAAGAAGAAATAAATACTCAGCCAGAACAGAATAAAGAAACAAGAATTCCAAAAAATGAGGAGAGGCTTAGGAACATCCGGACAACTTTAAATGTTCCAACATCCGAATCATAGTACTGCCAGAAGGAGAAGAGGAGGAACAAGAAATTGAAAACTTATTTGAACAAATAATGAAGGACAACTTCCTCAATCTGGCAAAGGAAATAGACTTCCAGGAAGTCCAGGAAGCTCAGAGAGTCCCAGAGAAGTTGGACCCAAGGAAGCACACACCAAGACTCATCATAATTACATTACCCGAGATGAAAGATAAGGAGAGAATCTTAAAAACAGCAAAAGAGAAGGAGACAGTTACCTACAAAGGAGTTCTGATAAGACTATCAGTTGATTTCTCAAAAGAAACCTTGCAGGCAAGAAAGGGCTGGAAAGAAGTATTCAAAGTCATGAAAGGCAAGGAACTGAATGGAAGATGACTCTATCCAACAAAGCCATCACTTAGAATGGAAGGGCAGATAAAGTGCTTACTAGATACAGTCAAGTTAAAGGAGTTCATCATCACCAAGCCCTTATTATATGCAATGTTAAAGGGACTTATCTAAGAAAAAGAAGATAAAAAATGTGAACAGAAAAATGACAACAAACTTACAACTATCAACAGCTGAACCTAAAAAAACAAAAACAAACCAAGCAAACAATACAACAGGAACAGAATCACAGAAATGGAGATCACATGGAGGGTTATCAGTGGGGAGGTGGAGGAGGGAGAATGGGGGTCAAGGTACAGGGAATAAGAAGCATAATTGGTAGGTTCAAAACAGACAGGGGGAGGTTAAGAATAGTATAGGAAATGGAGAAGCCAAAGAACTTATTTGTACAACTCATGGTCATGAACTAAGGGGGAGGAATGCTGGTGGGAGGGAGGTGCAGGGCGGAGGGGAGTAAACGGGAGAAAAAAATGGCATACCTGTAATAGCTTAACCAATAGAATATACTTTAAAAATTTTTTTTAAAAAGCCAAATTCCGAATCATCCATGTGGGCTGTGCTGGGTGATGGGGTAGGCTATGAGTGATTGAGAGTTTGGCCTCAATTCCCAATCCTTTCCTGAATTCATGCCCTTTGCTATGTAACTGTAGCTTACCCTACAAGAGTTGGAGTGTATTTCCCTGGATCTTGGCCTTGGACTCATGTGAGTTACTTTAACCAACCAAATATAAGCAGATAAAATGGAGACTTGAAATGTGCTTGCGAAGTGGGGTTTGCCCTTTCATACCTCTGCCACCACCATGAGAAGGGCAGGCCCTGGCCAGGGCAGCGACTCCAGGTGGAGGATGTAGAACATGCAGAGCAGAACTGGGCAACCTGAACACTCATGAATGAGAACAAATGTGTATTATGTGTGCCACTGAAATCGAGTGCTTGTTTGTTACACAGCAGTATTATGGTAATAGCTGGCAGATAAAGAAACTGGTACCAAGGGTGGGGTGTGTTAGCAACAAAAATATGTACCATTAGCTCTGGGGCCAAGTGGTGAGCAGCAGGGAAAATGTTACAGTAAGCTTGAAAAAAGATGACCCATATCATGTAGAGATTAAATGCTTGGTAAAACTGCCAATCTATAGTAACTTGAAGGGAGTACATGGATTTGGGCAAGATAATACCCAGGCAAAATGCTGAAAGCAAAAGCTGGCTCTTTTGGGCTGTATTTGATAAGGACTTAGAAGAAAGAAAATTTGTAAAAGAAATAGGGTCCTGGACAGTTGGCCCAGTTGATAGAGCATCATTGTCCCAATACGCCAAGGTTGCAGGTTCAATCCCTGGTCAGGGCACATACAAGAATCAACAAATGAATGCATAAGTGGGTGGGGATCAATGTTTTTCTCTCTCCGTCCCTCTCTCTAAAAATAAAAAAAAAAAAAAGAAAAAAAAAAAGAAATAGGGAGTGTTACAGGGTAGAGTGTATTTGGAGGGAATATAGAGGGCCCAGAACTTGTTGAGTTGGAAAATAAATCTATTAACTCCAGTCTCTCCTGCTATTAAATCATTCTCAAATTAAGATACAGATCAAACCAAGGACAAAGATCGAACCAAGGTCATGGCCAGTTAAAATATAGCATGTGGACAAGATCAAATCAAGGGTGTGGTTGTAACATCTTTTATTAATACTATAACATAATGAGGAACTATCCAGTAGATGCTCTCAGCTGCTCAAAGAAGCTTCCAGAAAGCTTAGGGGGCTTGGCCACATGGAAGCCTGATGTACCCAAAGCAGTCATAATTGAATCTAGAGAGACTGGCCTGACTCAAAACTAATTGTGGGTGTGGTTTTGACACATGGAGTTAAATGGAATCAAATACAGAGAAAATCCATAAAGTGTTTGAGATAGGTGTGTGGCCCAAACTATGATCAACTTAGGCAGAAGGGACCGAGACCATTCAAGATATAAAAAGACATCTGGGTCCCTCTCTTCAGGGACAAAGCACGCTAAGAAAGCTATTCAGCTGCCCAAAGGGCACATTCTTCAATGCTCTCTTCAGAAGTGTCCAAAAGGTGAATAGAAAAGGAAGGGCTTTCAGAGAGCAGAGCCAAGAGCTTCGGAGAACAGTGGATTTGGGAGTCAATCCCAGGTGGTACAGCTTGGGCCTCAAGGGAAATTTCCTATCCTAGAGTATTCGTCCAACATTTGTCCAGAAGAACTTCAGAATGGCAGTGGATCAGTAAGTCTCTGAATTCCTTCTCCTTCTTTCTGCACAGGAGTGTGAATTGCAATTATTCTGTCCCTATTTCGGCAATGTATGCTGGGTGCATGGGGAGCTGGGGGTGGGAGGTGGATAACTTTCTCTTTAGATTTCAGGTTACTCAATCAAGAGGAGTCGCATCCAGACCTGGCATAGATCAGGAGATCTCAATGTTATGACTGGATGAGACTTTGGGGAGGGGTCTTCAGGACAAGCATATTTTCTAAGTATGGCCAAGAGAGTGATCTGCTATAGATTGAATTACTGACACTGATTCTTCACTCCTCCCTGGATCTAAACCCTTTGCCATATAAATATAAATTCCGACATGGGGGTGGGTGTGTACTCCTCTACCCCTTGTCTTTGAGCTCAGTCATATGACTTGCTTTAGCCAATAGAATTTTAGCAGCTGTTATGCAAGCTGGGGCCTTGAAATGCATGCGCTTGTGTAGTTAGGCTTGCTCTCTGGTGCTTCTGCCATCACTGTGAGCACATGTCCTGGCTAGGCCACTGATTCCATGAGGACCCTTTGGCCCCAGGAACAGAGCTGTCCCAGCTGATTCACAAACTTGGGAGCAAGAAATAAATGTTAACCTTTGTATTACACTGATTTTGTGGTAGTTTGTTTTGCAGTGCTACTCTAGCAACAGCTAACCAATATAGGAACCCAAACAGTTCTGAGACTTGTAGGCCAGCGCCCATCCCCAGCCCATTCATGAGTGATGGAGGCTGTGAGAGATTAGTGAGTGAGGGATTATTTGAAGAAAATTCCCAGAGTGCTATATATGTCCCCCCAGGCCCACTTCATATTTAGAGAACTTTTCATGGGCCTGATGATGGGGGGAATCTAGTCCTTTACCCGAGGCTCCTATGGCAGTAGAAGATTGCCTAGGAGAACGTGGCAGGTATCGCTTGGGTTTGGAGGCCACAGAACCTGGGCCTCAACACCTGCTGGGAGACCTCTAAAACGGAGAGGCTGGCAGCACCCCCTGCATGTGATCACAGGTCTAGAAGGAAGGCTGTAGCCGACCAACCCAGACTTTCAGAGTGCCGCAAAGCAAAGGCCTCATTTCACACGGGTTATGTGGGAGCTGAGGAACAAAGTAGGCCTGGAGTTGTCTTCAGAGAATTCTGTCCCGGGTGGCTGCCTGGCAGGGCCAGGCCCCCAGCAAAAAGAAAAGGCTGAATGGGGAGGAGGGGAACCACTGGATGGAGGAGCTGAGGGGGAATAAGAAGCAGTGGGCTGGAGGAAGACTGCCCGTGCCAGGAAAGAAGGCACCATGTGGGCCATGCAGGACAGAAGGAGCTCCGAGAGCACCACCTAGGAGAAAGAATCAGCACGTGGCATCTGTCATACAGAGTCCTGATTCCAGACAACACCTGCACTAGCGACCTCCCCCTCCCACCCGGAGGGACCAGAAACAGCCACTGGCGAGTGAGCAGCAGAAAAGACACTGGCCACCATGCCCAGCTGCAGGTGCACGAGATGCTGAGGGAGACGAGACTGAAGTCTGAAATGAGACCCGACTGGACTCTTAATACCTGCCAACGAGACTGTTTCTTAAGGGTTAAGAACGACTAGAAAAGCTCAAGGATCCGCCCACATATCATCCAGGCAATAGGGAAACAAAGTGGTTTCTTGCTCTGCCCTCTCGCAAAGGCCAGTTCATTCAGTCAACAAGCTGGTCTCCTGTGTGCACGCGATCCACAGGATTCAGGTTCATTTATGAACATTGAACACCAATCGAGTACTTGAAACAGCTGTCTCTCTTTCAACAACAATCCTACCTCAAGTGCCTTCAATTGTTAGGAAGCTCAGAGTCAAGTCTGAAACCAGTGGTAACAGCTACCGCTTGTCAGCTCCTACTGTGTGCCAGGCCCTGGTAAACACGAATAAACACTTCCTACGCTAAGTCTTAGTTTCATCTCCCCAGCGGCCCCTGGGGTCTGGCTTATGCCCTGATTCACTTACAGATGGGAAACTGAGACTCAGGCAGGAGGAGCAGCTAGCCAGAGTAAGCTCAAAGCTCTCTCTACTAAACCAGATATTGTGCTACGATTTCCCTTGGTCTTGATTTTGTTGATTTTCGTGTGACACGGGGTCCTCTCTTTTTCTCTGGTATTGTGTGGGGTATCTTCAGAGAATTTAGAACAAGTATCGGGAAGGGTAGTTTATCCCTGATACTGAATACGATAGGCATCTGCAAACTCACTCCTTTGAGAAGGCTCAAAGTAGATCCCACCCTCTCCCACCTTCCCTTCAGGGTCCAGTCCTCCCCACAAGTTTGCCTAGTTTAATCCAAACAGGCAGGTCCAAGTGAGCCCAGCCCGCCAGTAGGTGGCTGCTCTGAGCCAGGGTCTGGACAGCCAGGAGCAACCAACTACTATCCCAGAGGCTGGAGCCTTCACCAACCCCCTCACCTGGGCCACCAGTGGTGGCAGCGGCCTCTGCGACCCCCATTTGAACACCAGTTCGCCAGGTGGTGGAAATTTCAGCCCAAGGCCTCCCAGCATTTCCCACTGGCTGCCCACCCCCCCCAGCACAACAAAACAACGCCCCCCTCCACCCTCACTCCGCCCATGTTACTCACTTGGGAGCGTGCGACTGTTGCTGAGGCTACTGGTGCTGGGCGGTGGGGAGAGGGACTGCAGGGAGACACTGTCTTCTTCCTGCGAGCAGCCCGCCTGGATGGCGCGCAGGTAGCTGTGGCTGCGGGAGCGGAAGTAGCTCGGCAGCGGCAGGTCCAGGGCCTCCGCAGCTGTTGACTCCGCTTCGCTGCAGGCAGACTCGCAGGCTGCCTCATACTGGTCGCTCAGATCTGCCTCCCGAACCTGTCCAGGCAAAGGCAGGCATCAGGGGCCAGCTTTGCCCACCCTAGAGGGGCGGGGAGCTTTGTGGCTGGCTCAGCTGCTGGGCTGTGAAGTCTGTGGGTCCTCAACTCAGCCCACCTTCCCACCCATCTCACTCAGAATGGGATCAGCCCATGGAGCCTTTGGAGATAGATACACGGCCCCTGTCACCTCTCTGGGCCTCACGTTTCCCATCCCCCTGATGGACTGATGGATTTTGAGGTCGCATCTGAATTCAGTGGGAAAGAGGGCTATAATCAATTAGTCACGTCTGCCCGGAATGTTGGAACAGGAGTTGCCAATAGGTGTGCTAGATATTTACTATCTTACGATGTATAGATATTTACCATCGATAAAATGGGGGCTAGTTATAAACCGAATTTTATAGGATTATTGTCGAGATTAAATGAGATCATTCATACCATGCACAGTGAAGGGAATGCATTACCGAGGGTACCCGGTGAGTAAGTGGCAGAATCAAACACCCCAAATGTGCATTTAAGGAAGGCTGAGCTAGCCCTGGTACACGCAGTGGGCACTGGGGCGGGGTTTGGAGTGGAGGCGGAGGCCAGAGATGAGGCTGACGGGATAGTCCGGCGCGAGGACGCACGGCTGGAGGCGGGGAGTGGCGGTGAGGAAGGAGAACCGCAGCACGGCTGCTATTTGCCATCACATCTAATTCAGCCCCATCTACGTGGTTTCTAAGTGTCCCTCCAGAGATGACCGCAGATGTGAAGATCCTGCACATCCGCAACTGGAGGCATGAACACAAGAGGGCCTCACCATACACACGCTCTTCAAGGGTTCCGGGAGGGCCGGCCTGACTCATGGTTCAGGCCATGCTGACAGCTGGGGACCAGACGACATAAAGGAGTCAGCTGGCCAGAAATGGGCACTGGGTGGAGGTCCTGGGGGAGGCGCACACGTTGACCGACCACCACGTGGGGGAAAGGATGGAGCCGGGCCTGGGGCCAGCTCTGCCCTGACCTAAACTGTGTGACCTCAGGCCACCACTGTCCTCTGGGTCAGTGTTTCTTCGTCTACACGAAGTGAAATGCCCGCGTGCTTGTCTGCACTTCATCCAGTGGAATGACTCCGTGAGTCATCACCCAGTTGGGAGCACATGCCTGGAAAGGTCTAAATCTGCGCTGTCCAATTCGGTAGTAACTAACCATGTGGGGCTATTTAGGTATAAATTAATTAAAATTAAATAAAAATTTCATTTCCTTACTCACGTTTCACTTGCTCATGCTACCTTATCAGGCAGCGTGAATTACAGAACATTTCTGTTGTGGCAGAAAGTTCTATCGGACATTACTGATACATTAAAAGGCAGGGTGGCATACTCAAAATTTGCTTGGAGGGCATATTAAAGAGACAGGTGTTTCCAAAGCTGCCACCTGAAGTGGCAGCTGCCGCACTGAGAGGCGCTTGTGACCGCCCAGGGCAACGAGGTCCTGCCTTGGGACTACACAGTAACGGCATGGCTCTGGGACGAGACCGTCAGGGTTCCAATCCCTGGCTCATCATTTCCTCACGAGGTGAATGTGGGCGAGTCACTGAATGGCTCTGTGCCACAGAGCCATTACAGACCAAATTCGGAGGCTGGTTATAGACCAAATGTTATAGGGCTATTGTCAAGATTCAGTGAAATAATTCCTGCCACAAGCTGAGAAGAGTGTCTGGGAGAGGAAACACCGGCTAACCTGTGCCCAGTGTCCCGGGCAGCTCCGTGGGGTGAGTGCAAGCGTTTGTCATGTTGGTTAAGATGCTCCCACGCTCTGGCGGAGGGGGCGGGGCACCCGGCCAGTGCTGCTGGCGTGTGTGCCACTGAGAACACTGTGTGCACGGAACGGCCCTGGGGGTTTGGTATGTGAACACTTCACATCCTTACCATGAGCCTGCTGAAGTAAGAGGAAAAATAGGTTGCCTGGCCCCCTGTGGACTCCCCAAAGACCTTCTAGAATAACATGTGCAAGAGGCACTGTGACATGGGGGTGGGGGACACATGAGGCATCAGAAAATGTGGGGCCAACCCTAATTAGTTTTGCCTCTAGAGGACATGTGGCCTTAGACAAGTGCCTTGCCCAATGAGGGGTTAAGCTCAGAGTACCAGCATCCTTAAAGGCCCCCAAAGGAGAAAAGTCAGGGGGCCTGGGGGCTGGGACCTGGAGGTCAATATCACGAGTCCCCAGCCTGTCCAAATAAAACAGTCACCCCAGGCTTTTCCCCAGCTTTGGGGGAGGTGAGAAGGGAGGAAGCCAAAAGACTCAGGGAATGCTTGTCCTTGTCCTGAGGTTATTTCTTCCCCATTCATAGAAACTCGCTCTTCCTTTCCCATTTTTGGGAAGAGGAAACCAAGGCACAAAGAAGGAAGCAATAGGCCAGGGGTGGAAGGTCAGGGCACCAACGTGAGCCTAGACTCCACCCTCACTGGAGGTGGCTTTCCTGGTGCTGGCTCTGCTTGTACCTGCCTGGGCTGGGAGCTAGATGCCACTCAAATGCCAGGCCGAAAACCCAGCTCTGGACTCGGGGATTGGGGTAAGAAAGAATCACAAACATACTGACCTGCTGCTCATGACCAAACAACTGGGGGATCAGGGAGGCCTGTCCAAAAATCTGCAGAAAGAGAGGGAGGGGGAGGGTTATGGGGAGACCAAGGCTGGGGGTGGGGTTGGTTGCTTAGGTTCTGCTGCAAGAGAGCTTGTGGCTAACTGGTCTAATTTCCTCAGACCAACTGAGGCCCAGGTTCTAGGAGGTCTGACTTGGCTTCCTCCAGGAATGGGAGGCTCACTCCTTCTGGGGCTAGGCATTGCTGAGAACTTGTAATCAGCTGCTTACATGTCTTTCTCTTAGTCTGGCCCCTGGCACCATGGATGCCCTGTCTGCTGCTTCTTACCCGGGCGGGCAGCTCCTAGGATCTACAGATGAGGGACAGAGCCTTCTCTTCCCTGGGCAGGGCCTGCAAAGTCCGATGCCTGGTGGGCAGGGGCTCTTTCTGGCAGGATTTGAGGCCTCAGAGACAGAGCTAGAGCTGGCACATCTCTGACTTTGGAGCCACATATGTGGCTCAGGTCACTCAAGCTCCTGGGGGTGAAGGTTTGAGGGTTCAGAGGACCCTGGGCTAGGACAGAGCTGGGGATGGGCAGGAGGAATAAGAGAGCCCTGCTGGGGTCCCCAGCCTGGCTAATGACTTTGGCCTTTTTGTGTAGCCAAAGGGCAAACGTGGTCCAGGTGCCAGAGCCAGGCAGGGGATGGACATGGGTGTGAGAGACAGACAGACAGACAGACAGACAGACACAGAGAGAAACATGGAAATGAGACACACTACAGAGTCAGACGCAAGTGTGAATGAGGGGAGAGACACAGATGCAAACAGGAAGACCGAGAGCAGAGAGAACGTGATAGGATGGAAGAGACAGGGAGGGAAGTCGTCCATTCAGCAAATACCCATGTGTCCTGTGCCACGTGCCCGGGACACGGTGGGGAACGAGACAGCCAGGTCCCTGCCCGTAGGAAGCTCTCAGTCTTAAGAGCAAGACAGACATTAAGTAAACACGCAAACAAATGTAATTCCAGATAACGGTAAGTGCTGTAAAGAAAATTAAGCAGGGTAAGGGAGCAGGGTCCTGGGGACTCCTTTACGGGACAGGGCAGGCCCCTCTGAGGAGGTGACTTTTGACCAGGACCTGAAATGCAGGGAAGAGTCAGCTGTACAAAGATTTGAGGGATTAGTGCTCCTGGAAGAGGGAACAGCAGGCGCAGTGACCTGGAGCAGGAACAAGAAGTGGGTGGAACAGAGAGGAGGCCAGGGTGGCTGCAGTCGGGTGAGAGACAGAGCAAGTGAAGACCCTGTCCCGAGGGAGGCAGGGCCTGCCAGGGCCCAGAGAGGACTCTGGCACTCTCCCTTGGGGAGGTGGGACCCACGGAAGGTTTGGAGCAGGGGTGCCGTGTGCTCTGACTTAAGTCTTTGACAAACTCTCTGGCCGCTGAGAACAGACTGGAGGTGGCAGGCATGGAGACCAGGACAACTGTTCAGGGAGACTTGGTGGGGCCTGGATGAGGGGGACAGAGTCCCATGGCTGGGGTGTGACCCCTCCCCACGCCTGAGGTCAGTCTCCTTGGAGTCTGGGAACGACAGTGCTGAGGGTGGGGGTCTGGGGCAGGCTCGGCCAAGTGAGGGGGAATGGGGTGTTCAGAAGCTGGGGGTCCCAGAGGTTTCTGGCTCTGAGCGGCCCAGCAGCCTGGGCCATGGGACTGCACACAGTGTGAGCCGGGCCGTCCCTGCCTGGTGAGAAGGCTGGGTCTGCACCTGGCCGCCCTCGCTGCCTTGCTGTACTCCCACTGGCCCGTGTCTGCCCTCGCTGGGCCTTGTCTCCATACCCACACCGTGGGGGAGCTCTCCAGTGGTAGCCGGTCCTACCTTTGCAAACTCTAAAGGGCGGGGTCTGACAGCCCTGGGTCCCTGCCCACTTCGCTTCTTCTTAGCTGTGTGCCCTCACCTCTCTGAGCCTCAGCATCCTCATCTGTGAGAGGAGGACATGAATAATACCGTCCCCTCAGGGGTGGCTGCGAGGGTTCAAGGAGCTGAGCATTAAAATGCGGCACAGGATGCTTTTGCTGTTAGTACCCAGAGTGGAGTACTCTGGGGTCACACAGCAAGATACCATGAAGGTATCTACCCTTTGCTGGGCACTTTATGTTCATTATCTCATTGACCCCTCACAACCCTTTGAAATAGGAATTACCACCCTCCCGTGGTAAATCAGGAAACAGGCTCAGGGAGTGGGTGACTTGTCCTGTGTTCCTATCATCAGCGACAAGGCTGGGACCCAAACCCGTCTCTGGCTCCCACCCTCAGGGCCCCTGGGTCTAGAGCAGTGATGTGGGCCCTAGGGACCCACAGCCTGGGCCGTGCAGAGTCAGGCCCCGGGACTGCTCCCCGGGCACAGGACGGTCAGAGAGACACACGCAGGCAGCTTCGAGAACAAAGACTGAACAGAAGCACAGTGCAGGCCACTCAGCAGCGGCTGGGCCCAGGTGTCTGTCCCCTGGGGCGGGAGCTGGGGCTCTCCCAGGCGCACTGACCTCTGGCTGCCCGCCTGCCACCCTCACCTGGCTGATGCAGCTGGAGTCGTTGAGACTGTCGCTGATGGGGTTGTAGTCTTCCTCCCAGCTCGGACACTTGGAGGGCAGCAGTACGTCCACAGAATCCAGGCGGTCCAGGCTCCTGGTGGGGGCGGGGAGCAGACAGGGCTCAGCCCATTGTTCAGCTTGGGAAATTGAGGATCAGAGGGGAAAAGACTAGCCAAGGTCATTCAGTGGCAGAGGGAAAAATGGAAGTCACTGCCAGTCCGATAAAGATGGTGGTGGGGGCGGGGCAATGATCAAGCTGAGCGCTCCCAGCTTTTGGAGGCCTTGTGAGGCTGGAGGATGTGGGCAGCCCTTGCCTGTCATATCTGCTTCAGCCACGAGGTGGCAGCAAAAGCTTGTTTTTGACTGGTTCAAACCCAAAAGGCTCACACTAGCTCAATTCTACTGCTCCCTCCCCCGCAGGTCTGGGGCAATTCTGGATTCTGGACGGAGGAGGTGGGGTCCGTCAAGACCCACAGCAATGACCTCAGATGAGGCTGCCCAAAGGGCATCGGTTTTGACATGATGTCAGGTGGCCCCCACAAGGTCCCTGAAGACTTACCAATTATCCCCATGGTCCCAGCGCTTCGATCTTTCTCACATCTACCTGACCCTGGGCCTCACCCCCCTGCAACCCCCACACTCCCTGCCCGCCACTACCCTGGGGATAAGGTCCAAGCAGCCAACAGCTCAGGCTCTTGATATAGACGGGCTTGGACTGGAGTCCAGTTTCCTTGCTGGGTGACCCTGGACGAGTCATCACCTTTAAGTGACAGTCTCCTCACCTGTTAAGTGGGAGTGACTGCCTGCCTGCGGGGCTGGGACTCGGAGGGTTCAGTGACGAAGATTAAAGCGCACTGGGCAGCAGACCGCAGAGCACAGCAAGAGCCATTGTTATTACTGGTTCCCTCTCACTCAAGGCCTGTGCCCTGGTCCTGACCGCCTCTCCAATTTTAACACCCACTGGTCATTCACAGAATTGTAGGATCGCAGGCCTAAAAGAGGTCTTAGAGATTGATCATCCAGCTCAGGCCCCCTCACTTAAAGGCGGGAAAACTGAGGTTCAGAGAGGAACTGACCTGAACCAGGAAGGTGACCCTGGCCAGTGGTGTTCTGAATCTCCCCCGTAGGCCATTCCCCGCCTTCTGCCCCAGCGGGAGAGACCCCTGGCTTCTCCCCTCCCTGCCTTGGTCCTGCCGCCACCTGACCTGCTCTCCTTCCTGTCGCAGTCCATGCAATCGCCTCCTCAACCGAGGCTTCGTGGCCGTGGCCGCAGTAATTAAGAGAACTAGGACTGAGCTTGTTTTCTTTAGCTCTTCCCAGTCTTCCTTTTGTTTCTGACTTGCTTTTGTTTTCCCTCCTCAGTGGACTTTGAATCCCCGACACCAAGTTTCACCTGTTCTGTACTCACTCGATAGATTTTCCCTAACTTGCCCCTCATTCCTTTCTGTTCTAATCCCCATGGTGAGTTCTGCCTGTGAAAGCCTCACCTCTCTCTAACATTTCAATTGCTGCTTTCTGTGCATGTGTTCCATTCATTCATACTTTCACTGACTCTTCCAAGTCTTAAAGCAACAGGCTAAAGCTCGAATAGTGGAATTCCAGGCAGAGTGATGGACAGGCGAAGGCTGTCTATCCCCTTTGCCTTATGGATTCTCTCTCCTCCCCAGTCTTGGAGCTCACCGCAGGGATCAGTTACAGGGACATGGGCAGAGGGGCCTCTAACCTTTCCTGGGCAGTGCTGGCGTAAGTGGTGGGCTTGGTTCTCCTAACCTGAAGTAGAGCGTCCCCTGGAGCAGTTTCCTGGGAGAGTGGAACTCACTGGGGATGTGACTCTTACGGGCAGGGTTTACCTGCCCAGTCACTCTAGGGAGGCTCTCCTTCTGATTTACCATAGGATGAGGCTCATTTGTGGTCAGGATTTAACTGCTAGGGGGCCTATGGGGCTTAAGGGGCTCTCCAGAGTCAATTCAATCAAAGTGCAAGGGTCGACCTGAGGATGAGGACCTCAGGAAGGGGGCTAGCCTGAAGAGGGGTTCACTTAGGGGACTTGGGTCATTGTGGGCTCAGGTTCTGGTCTCAGGCAAGAATCATCTGTGGGGCTGGGCTCCCTGGGGACAGAAGAAAGGGAGGGAGGAGAGGTTTCCAGGGATGGGGCGTAACTGTGCGGGACTGACCTAGGGGGCAAGCTTTGCCTGTGAGCTTGTATAGAGCAAGAATCTTCCCCCAGGAAGAACTTCGGTGCGGGCGGGGCTCACCTGAAGGGGCGGAGCTCCAATGGAACCCGGTTAACTCGTGGGCAGGGCTCCCACAGGGGTGGGGCTCACTTTAAGAGAGAGGTACACTTAGGAAGCAGAACTCACCAGTGGCCAGGGCTTCTGGTGGGCGGGGCTTCTAGGGGCAGGGCTCAGGTAGGAGCTCAGACCTCCAGGGAAGGACTTGGCCGTCTAGGGGCGGGGCTTCGGGGGCAGGGCTTGCCTGGGGGCCGACTGTACAGAGAGGACCTGGGCGCTCACCTGCGAGGGTTACTCTGCTCTCCCAGAGACTGCTGCGTGGCCCTTAGGTAGCTCTGGCGCCGCGCCGCAGTCTTGGGTGAGGGCTTGGGGCTGCCGCCAGACTCGTCGCTGTCCTCGTCGCCCATGGCCTTGATGTAGCTGCCGCTGCGCATGCGTCGACACGGGATGTGGCCCTCCGCTGTGGTGTCCGCCTCGCGCGGGGACAGCAGTGCCGTGCTCCACTCGCCGCCACCACCGGGCACCTAGGAATGGGTGGAAAGGCCTCAGCACACTTCGAGAGAACAACCGGCCGCTCAGCCTCGGGCTCATCCCCTGGCTCAGAGCTCCGGTCCTGAAGCTCTCTCGCTCCCCATCTCAGAGTTCGGCCTTTGGCGCCTGGTACTACCATCGAAGCCACCCAGCAGCTGGGCGGAGTCCCGGGCTGGGTTCCAGAGCTGCCTCCGCCACAGCTTCACTATGGGCCTTAAGCAAGTCCCTGTCCACTTCCGACCTCAGATTTCTCCATGGATCCCAGGCTGGATGCCCCTGCAAAACCACCATGCACTGCAGCCACCTTTCTAAGTAGCCCCTGTGTTCCCATCACGTCCCCTGCTATCTCAGAGGACGGCTGATGATGCCACTACGCAGATGAGAACAGCAGGCCTGGGAGAGGCCCCACACCTGACACCAAGAGCCTGGGTCTGGGATGGGGGAGGATGGAGAGGACCCAGGCACATCAGCGTGGGGGTGGGGTCCTCTAAGCTGATCACAGTTCCACACCCCACCGGTCAGTAAACTGAGGTACCAGGGAGCTGGCTTTCAGGGTGGCATGGACATTCAATAAGCTGGAAAAAGGGCTCAGTTTTCCCATCTGAACCTCAGGGACCACCACCCCCCCCCCAGTGGAAGGGGGTTGTGATAACGGCAAGTGATGGAAGCTCTAATCCCTAGTGGTTACAGTGGCAGAAACCAGCAGAGGGGACCTCCTGTCTTTCCAAGGCCAGGCTCTGCCAGCTGCTCCTGGGCAGCACCCACAGCCCACACCCCTCATTCATCTAGTACACACAGACGTGTACACACAGTGGACGTTCACCTCGCGATGAATGAGTGTGCACATCTCAGCACTTACACCAGCTCAGCCCCAGCACAGTAAACAGGCCTCGTCATGGGTACATGCCCGAGAGCAGGCACACTTTCCCATACACACCCGTCTCACCAAGGACGTGCCCCAGCAGCCTCTACATTGTGTGGATAACCTTCAACGTGTACACAACGTAAATGCAGTGCATATTCACACACCTCACATACACGCTAGCCACCACTGCACAGTGGACACATCTCTACATGTGCCCAGCTCACCGTGTGTGTTTCTGGTCGACACGTGCAGAGGGCACACCCTCACTCTGCCTCTACTTCACCATGCATGCCCAGGTACACATGTTTCTCGTGTACACAACATACCCATTCTTTACCAGGTGCACAAACGCACACTGCCTAAATCACACGGGTGCACAGATACCACATTCTTCTCATTGCCGCATTACCAGCGGCCAACTCCTAGTTAAGGGAGGGCTCCTGTCTGGGACTCTCACCCTAGGGGCTCCCCTCAGCCTTCCCAAACCCCCCTCCCTGGCTGACTGCCCCCCCCAGTCACGAGAGTCTGCACATTCTACCCCCCAATCCATTTGCTAGTCCAGCCTCCCTACCTCGACTTGGCCCTTGGAAAGGTGGCCTGTATATTTCTGCTCAAAGCCTGTTGCTGCCTCAGCCCCCACCCCCCGCCTCGCATCACCGGCAGGCGGCACAGCCTCAGGGCCTGCAGGGCCGCCCTTCCCTGGTATTCCTGAGGCCTTTTCACACGATCAGATCAGCCATACCATTTCGAGAGGAAGCCAGGTCACACAACACTCTTCTATTTCTAAACTAGGAAGTGGACTGAGAGCCATAAAAGCCTTAAATATATAAAATACTGCCTAGATTTCATTTTCTCCTTATTAAAAAAAATAGCCTTTGTCCTTTGTTTCACTGCCTTTGGAATTTTATATAGAATGACAAGAACTCAGGGCTTTGTCAGACTTTGATCTTCACCTGGTTCAAAAATGCATCTGTGTGTTCCCACAGGCCGGCCAGGCCTGCACTGGCGGCCCCCCGGGAGGCCAGCTCACTGCCTGCAGCAGCAGCCCCTTCCACCTTGACGTGTACTAGAATCCGCTTCCTGGAACTGCCACCCACATCTTGGGCTCTGTCACTGTCCCTGCCCTTGAGAAACCGGGGGGATGTGTAGCCACGGAGATGGAGATGGCTGAGCCTTCGGCCACTTCCCCGAGTGTGGCCTTGGGGTATCATAAGTGCCTCAATAAACATTAGCATTCGAAAGAATAAAGCCAGTCCCCCAAATGGGTTAGGGCCCCTGCACTGCCGCAGCCCTCCATGCTGATCTCCAGAACATTCTGCTCACACTGCCACGCCTGTCTGTCCATGTGTCTTTCTCTCCCAGCACCCTGATAGTCAGGGCCATGTCTTACCTATTTCCAGCTCTGTTCCTGTCAAGTGTCCATCCGGTCCTCTAGCCCTCTCTCCTCTCACACTTCCTGGACACTTCCTCTATGCCAAACCCTGCCTTGGGCCTTGGGGACACACAACTGCACCAGTTTTGGTCCCTGTCCTCAAGGAGCCCCCAGTCTGGTGGGAGTAGCACACAGGAGGCCGGCAGTTAGAATGCTATGCAATTGGTCCTATGAGGTGGGTAGATAGCACAGCTTCCAGATTTGTCTTCTTCTTCTTTTTAAAAAAAGATTTTATTTATTTAGAGAGAGGGCAAGGAAAGGAGAGAGGGAGAGAAACATCAGTGTGTGGTTGCCTCTCATGCACCCCCTACTGGGGACCTGGCCCACAACCCAGGCATGTGCCCTGACTGGGAATAGAACCATTGACCCTTTGGTTCACAGGCTTGGGCTCAATCCACTGAGCTACACGAGCTAAGGTCCAGATTTGGCTTCTAAGGGGCAGGCACATGTTTTAGTCTCTACTCAGGGCTGGTCTCAGAAGGGTCCTCACCAATGTCTGCTGAGAGCATGCACAGTGGAAGGAATCCTCTTATCAGCAGGTACCACCAGTCACCCATTTCCTAGGCGAGTAAACAGAGGCCTGAGTGAAGCACTTTCCACGTGAATCTGTGATACAGTTAGGCGTCACAACTGCGCCTTCCTCACACCTCTCACCCCACTCTGCCCCTGAAAGGGACCTACCTGCAGGTAGTGGTAGGCTAGACCCTGGTGGCAGGATTTGGACTTTAGCAGGCTCTTATCCAAGGTGGCGGAGGTCTTCTGGCAGACCTCGTGGGCGTGGCTGAGGGTCAGCGTGGACCAGGAGCCCCGCTTGACATAGTTGGTGTCGGTGCCCACCCCGAGGCTGGGGCAGGAGGCTGGGGGTGCGGACGGGGGCGGCGGGGAGGTCAGGTCGGCGGCATTGTTCTTGGCGGCTTTCAGCATGTGCCCACTGATGGTGTTGTAGGCGTGCATGAAGTAGCGCGGCTGGCTGCGCTCTGCCTGGCGGCCTAGCGTCATCAGCCCGGAGGCGGGCCCGCTGCTGCGGAAGGCACCCCCTTCGCCGTCCAAGTTGTCATCCGAGCTCCACCAGCCCGAGATGTTGGAGCGGCTGCGCCGTTTGGGCTCCCCAGCCTTGGCCCGCTCCTTGCTTTTGGCCCTCCGGCCTTTGCCGTCCTCCAAGCCACCTTTCTTGCTGCCATTGGCACCGATTTTGCCTGCTGTGCCCTCCAGTGAGGGTGCCTTGGTGAAGAAGAGCCTCTGGACTGAGTGGACCAGGTGGCGGATGCGACCAGGACTCTCCCCACGGGCCTTGGCCTCGCCGCGGGGGAACTGGAGAGTGCTGAAGCCATCGCGGTGGATGGGCAGCTGCTTCTCGAACTGGTCCAGGAGGTTGGCGGGCAGCCGGTTGATCTTGGTGGCCTGGGCGTGGCTGGGGAAGGGACTCTCCTCTGGCACCTCGAAGTGGGAATTGTAGTGGATGCGGGGGAAGGTGCTGCTCGGTGGCGGCAGCTGGTTGTTGAGTGGGAAGAGACCGTCTCCTGGAAGAGCATTCTGCCCAGGGAAGCGAGCCTCGCGGGCAAAGGCCTCTGTGGGCGATAGCAAGTAGGGGTTGCGGTCAGGCCCTGCGAACAGAGGCTCGTGTGGTGGGTCCAGGCTGTCGGAGAGGTGGCGGGGGCGGCTGTCACCGAGGCCTTTCATGATCCCGGCCCTTGGGGCAGGGGCCGTCGCCCTAGCGGGGTGCCCGGGCCACCTCTCCCAGGCAGCAGCTATCCTGGGGAGAGAAGACAGAGAAGGGTCAGCTGGATTTGGAGGAGACAGGGGGCTGGGAAGGCCAGCCAGACCCCACACATGCCAGGGTTAGGAGGGTTTCTGGAGTCCTGGCCTGCCCTTGACATTGTGGGTTGGAGGACAGTGGTACGGATGGAGGCCCACACGCCGTGTACACGAACAAAAGTTACATCTCAGGCTAGCGAACTGGTAAACAAAGTATCCTCTACTCTCCCACCCTGAAGAATCATCTTCAGAAGGTTTGAACTCAGAAGACTTGTTGGTCTCCTCCGAGTTCCACGGTGGAATGTGGTGTGGGGGCGGCTGCCTGCCTTCATTTTTCCTCCCAGCTCCGACTCTGTCCCTCATCATAAGGAGTCACACAGGTGTGCACCCCAAGCTCACTCCACATGCCCCTCAACAGCCACCCCTCAGGTCTCGGGGTGATCCCACTGGCAATGTAGGCCGCCCATGGGAGGACCCCAGGATGGTCCTGGAATTAAGGGTCATTTGGACAGGGAATTCCAGGGTCCCTAGTATCCAGAGTGTGGTCTAATCTGGGGATGTAGACTCCCGGTGGGCGTGTTCACTTGGCCCCTGAACACTCCTCGCTTTGCGGGGAAGGGCATGGTTGAAAGAGTAGGGTCCAGGGCAGGGACTCTCTTCCCAGGGTCTGAGGGCAGTGCTGCCCGGCTTTTTACTGTAGCCGGGGAACCCTTACGTCAGCTGTAAGCCACCTGTAAAAACCTGCTCTGCCCTCAACAAGAGTCTGCGGAGTGTGACCTCTGGGCTGAGATGCAGGGCTGCAGGCACCAGAGAGGCCAGTGAGCCCACCATTTCCGACTGAGATGCGTCCACGGTGGCTGGCCAGGAACGGGGTTCTCAGAGTTGACACCCGTGCATGTGCATCGGGACTGAGTGGACAGGGCAAGGCCTCAGGAGAGGATGGTATTCGAGGGGAACCACTGTACCTCCGTTTCTCCACCTGCAAAATGGGGGCAGTTGGGCTAGCTGGGTCTTCCGCCTAGCTGGGCTAGGACCATCCTGGGAATACCAGCCTGACACTTAGGAATCCCTCTCCTTTCTGGGCCTCAGTCTTGCCATCTCTACCATGGAGCAGAGGGGAGGTCAGTTTCTAAACCCTAGATCCCACTGGCCCTGCTCGGAGGAGTCCCAAGGCTTGGTCTGGCTTGGGACAGAGCAAATGAATGCAAGGGCAGAGAGGACAGCTCTCAGAGGGGCTGGGCCACGTCAGAGTGGACGGCTCTGGCTGAAGGCAAGTGTGGTCGGCAGGATAGTGTCTCCCAAAGGTGCCATGTTCGAATCCCCAGAACCCATGATTAAGTTAAATGTTAAGAGGGACTCTGCAGATAGGATTAAGGATCTTGAGGAGGGAGTTACCCTGGGTTATCTGGAAGGGTAACCTAATCACCTGGGCCCTTACAGGTGGGAGACACCAGGGCCGGAGTTGGAAGGGGGTGTGGCCACGGAAGCAGAGGTCTGAGCGAGGCAGGGTCACGGGCCAGGGTGCGCTGGCAGCCTTCAGGACCTGGAAGAGGCGAGGGATCAGATTCTTCCCTAGCGCCTCCAGAAGGAAGGCAGCCCTGTGACTCGTTTTGGACTTCTGACTGCTCAACGGTAAAATCATAGACCTGTGTTCTTTTAAGCCCCCAGGTTTGTGGTACTTGGCTACTACGGCAACGGAAACTGACGGCAAGCAGGGGTCCGGGCGTCCCAGACCCTCCCACCTCCCAGACCCCCAAAACTCTGCACGGAGAACACTGGCCTGGGGGAAGCCCCATCTCATAGATGGGGAACCCGAGGCCCTCAGCGGGGAAGAACTCCTCCAAGACCATCCGGTAGGTCCAGTGCCTGAGGCAGGACCGGGGCCCACGCTCTTCCGATTCTGCCTTACATCTGCCACCCCAGCCTGGCTGGTCTCAAGGCTCTCAAGGATCTGAGAATTATTTCCTCGGATCCAGCCAATTTCATCACTCACAGTGCGCCAGGCCCTCCCCCGAGACCGCGCAGAGTCCGAGTGTATCGAGTTCTTCCCCTTCTCTGCCAGACTCTCTGTGACTCCAGGAGCCCAACGACCCCCTCCCGACGACCCCCTCCCGGAGACCAGAGCAAGCCAGGGACAGTCCTTGTGGCTGAGCAGCCCCCTCGGAAGCATTTCTGCTTCCACCAGGAGGCTTGTCAGAATATTTATCCCCAGCCTGGAGAGGAAGTCTGCCTATTTATATCTTTATCTTCATTACACCCTAACCTCACAACAGCCACATGAGGTGGGGGACCCTATCTTCATTTTGCAGATGGGGAAACTGAGGCTGGGAGAGGGAGCTGTGGTCAAGGTGGAATAGGTAACACAGACAGTCAAGGTTCCCCTCCACTCCAGCCTGCAGCAGCTCCCTCAAGGCAAACCTCCTCTTGAAGACAGTTTCAGGAAAATGCGGAACCACTCCCAGAACCTCCCGCTCCCCAGCCTTTTCTCAGCCTCCTCGCATCCCCTCGGGGTCACAGTGACCTCTGGGCTCGGGGGCCGGCCTCTTGGTGCTCCTGCTGGAGAACTGTGTGTGCAGCAATCTGTCCTTGACGCCACTCAGGAAAGGCCAGTGGCCCTGGACGTAGAGTGCTGTTTGCAAACACGGCCCCACCAGCTAGGCAGGGGCCGGACTCCCCAGAAACGGCGTGTGGTAGAGACGGCTGGTCCCCAGGAGCAGAAGACAGCTGCAGGCCCTGGCCCAGAAGTGCACACTGCACTCAGTTCTCCCAGCCCAGGGCAGCTTCTCTGACCTCCCAGGGAGAAGCTGGCTTTGGTCTGACGTCACAGGTACTCCTGACCCCAGGAAGCCAGATTTGCCCTAGGAGGACCGTGTGAGCCTGGGCCCATGGCCACCTCCCGCAGCCTAGACTGCGGGGTTTCCAAACGGGGCCAGGGAGGAGGAAGTGAGGAAGGTGCTCGGGGAACTGGTAAGTGTGGGCATGTGCTGTTCCTGGGTGAGGGGAGCAAACCCTGCCCCGAGTCCTGGTGGACTTGACTGGTAAGAGCCCTTGTCTGTCTTGTGGGGGAAGCAGTTGCACAGGTACCTGTCTTGGAGAATTATAGGAGGGAGAGTGGGGGCTTCCACCCTCAGGGAGACCTCCAGAAACCCACTAGATACTTTAATGACAACAAGTGACCTCTCAACTGCTTTCCTTCCTGTGGCTGGGTCCACATTGTTAAAAGTCTCCTTCTTTGGTGAGGAAGGGAGGAAGGTTTTCGGGAACATCTATAAAGGACACATGGACAAAACCAAAGGGTGTAGGACCAAGGGTAGGAATTGGGGATGGCTGGGGTGGGGGGGAGTGCTGGGGGGGAAATGGAGACAACTGTACTTGAACTACAATAGAAAAACAGCTTAAAAAATGTCTCTTCCTTTGGCTTCTGGGGCCCTGAGTATCTACCCCACTTTAAATGCTGGTGTTTACCAGGACTTCGGGCAGGCCCACAGTGTCCCTACATCAATAAAATGCTTCAATGTCACCCATTGTGGGCTCAAGCCAGACACCTGGGCATCTCCTTGAATTCCTCCCTCTCCTGACCTTCCACGTCCTTCCCCTAGCGACAGATCCCACTGTGCCTGGCAAATGGTTCTACCACAGTCTCACATCCTGTGGTTTAGGTGGAGCCAGTCCTATCCCAGAACCCCAGGGGTAGACACATGCCCTAGTCCTGGCCAATCAGAGCCCTGCATCCCTGAGTACTGACTGGCTCAGAGATGGAAACAGGATCCTCACTAGCCAATGAGAACTGGCCCTGGGTTCACGGCTGAACTTTTGGAAGAGGTGCCTTTCTTTCTGTTAGGGCTGCTGTGCTTGGTAGAGTGTCAGCCTGGAGTCCTTGGGACATCTTGCCTGATGTCTCAGATACGAGAGTCAAGAGGCGTTCTGTTTAAGTCTGAATTGGGTTTGTGTGCCTCTCAACAAGAACCTGGCTGATACTGGCCTCATGTCCACTAAGGCACAACAGCAGTGGCTGTGGGCGGCCCACCCATATCTCCTGTGGTCTCATCACTACAGTGCCCAACAGGCTGACTTCCAGCACCTGCATCCCTGTGCAGGGCTGGGGAGACTTCCCCTTGCGGCTGGAGCCATCTCTGCTCACAGGTGGCCGTGGCCTGCAGGAACTGCCAGAGAATTAACAATCCCCCGTCTGGCTGCTGTCTCGACTTTTGGAGAATTGGTGTATGAATACCCCAGCTCCTCTACCCTGCAGGTGGGACAATCGAGGGAGGGGCTCTACACTGACCCCTGGAGCTGCCCATGGGGAGTGAGTGCCACTTGCCCACAGTGGTCACTTGCTTGATAACGCTCCTTTCACTGGCTGCCTCCCCTCCCACACTGTGCTGCCTACTCCCAGACGGAGTACTTGCACTTGAATCCTTGTCTTGGGCATGCTTCTGGGGAACGCCAACAATGACGGTTACTGAGTCACAGTGATTCTGCCTTGGGTATGTTTCCTGATGGCATCCCCTTCCTGTATCCTCTGCCTCTGTCCTCCCACCCCTCGCCTGGACAACAGGGGTCCAGGGCACTCTTTTCTTTAACCCCTCCTCCACCTTTCTGAGTTGGAAACTTGATTCATTTACCGTCTGACTTTCATAAATCTAATAAATGTGTCATTGGAAAGGTGATCCATTTCTCTGAGTACTCATTTGGCTGCATCTCACAGATTTTATTTCCCCACAGGTTTTTCCTCCCTTAAAAAAGAATCGAGGTGAAATTCACATATTAACCATTTTAAAGTGTATAATTCAGTGACATTTTAGTACATTCACAATGCGGTATAACCACTACCTCTATCTAGTTCTAAAACACTTTTTTTAAAAAATTGAAAGCATTTTCTTTTCAGGCAGAAGGGAAGAGAGGGAGAAAGACAGGGAGAGAAACATCAATGTGTGGTTGCCTCTCACGTGGCCCCCACCAGGGACCTGGCCTGCAACCCAGGCATGTGCCCTGACTGGGAATCAAATTGGGAACCCCTTTGGTCTGCAGGCCAGCACTCAATCCACTGAGCAACACCAGCCAGGGCTTAAAACACTTTCTTTTTTTAAAAAAATTATTGTTCAAGCACAGTTTTCTGCCTTTTCCCCCCTAAAACACTTTCTTAACCCCAAGAGAGAATGCTGTACCCAATAAGCAGTTACTCCCTGTTCCCTCGTCCTTCCGGCTCCTGGCAACCACCAGTCTGCTTTCAGTTTCTACGGATTTACTTACTTCCCACGGGTCTTATTTCTATTGTGGTTATATACATATATATGTATATATACGCATTTGACATAAAAGTTGCCATTTTAACCATTTGTAAGTGTATAGTTCCGTGGCATTAATTACACTCACAATGTTGTGCAAATACCACTATTATCAATGTTTAAAATTTGTTCATCAGTCCGAAGAGAACCTCCACCACCATCAAGCAATAACTCCTTATTCTTCCTCCTCCTCAAGTCCCTGGATTAGTAATTTTTTTTCCTTTTTTTTAATGTCACTTCATGTCTTTTATTAAGCCATATACAATGACTTGTCTTCCGGTTTGTTGGAGCAGGTCAGACAACAATTGCCACGGTCATGTCTGCCGTGAAAACCCCAGCGCCGCATCCGTCTGAAGGGCACGGCCGACGAAGGCGGCTGGTTTTGCCGTTCTCATCCACTTTGTTGTGTTTCAGGACAGCAGCTTAACCTTCTTTCTCTGACTCTTACTCCTAGTGGTGTAAGACTTCTTCCTCCTTTTCTTGGCACCACCACGAAGTCTCAACACACGATGAAGAGCGGACTCCTTCTGAACGTGCAGTCAGACAAAGTACGCCCATCTTTCAGCCACTTGCCAGCAAAGATCAGTCTTTGCTGATCAGGAGGAATTCTTTCCTTATCTTGGATCCTGGCCTTCACGTTTTCTATTATATCCGAGGGTTCAACCTCGAGCGCGATGGTCCTCCCCGTAAGGGTTTTCACGAAAACCTGCATCTTGGTGGTGACTCCACTGCAGACGGCAGATTGGACAGGAAGGGCACCGCGCAGGCCCACGGGGCTTCCTGGCGTCACCTGGGTTAGTAATTTCTAGTCTACTTTCTGTCTCTATTAATCTGCCGACTCTAGATATCACGTAAGCGGATTCAATACTGGTTCTTTTGTGTCTGGCTTATTCCACTAAGCATCATGTATCCAAGGTTCATCCAGGTTGTAGCATGTACCAGAACTTCACTCCTTTTTACGGCTGAGTAATATTCCACTGCATGTACTCCTACATGCCACATTTTGTTTGTCCATTCTTCTACTGATGCGCATTTGGGGTGTTTCTACCTTTTAGCTATTATGAATAATGTATCCAAGGAACAATGGCGTGCAAGTACCTGTGTGAATCCCGGCTTTTAACTCTTTTGAGTATATACTAGGAGTAGACTTGCTGGGACATACGGTAATTCTGTGTTTAATTTTTGGAGGAACCGCCGAAGGGTTTTCCCCAGTGGCTGCACCATTTTATGCCCCGCCAACAATGCGCGGGGCTCCAATTTCTCCACATCCTCACCAACACTTGTCCTTTTCTTTTCTTTTCTTTTTAAAACAGACCCATCCTGGTAGGTGTAGGCTGGTATCTCACTGTGGTTTTGATTTGCATTTCCCTGATAACTGATGATGCTGAGCATCCCTTCGTGGGCTTATTGGCCATTTGTACACCTTCTCTGGAGAAATGTGTATTAAGTCCTTTGCTCACTTTTAATTGGGTGATTTGTCACTTGTATCATTTTAGGAGTTCTTTATGCATTCTAGATATTAAGCCCTTATCAGATACATGATTTGCAAGTATTTTCTCCCTTTCTGTCCCTACAGGTTTTTAATAGGTCGTGGTTTTCAACTTTTCCTGGACCGGCCACTCACTCTCTCCTTCCTCATCAGGACAGATGGCCTCCCTCCCCCCAGCATCCCCCGGCCTGTCAGCTCCACAAAGACCGTGAGTCTACGTTCCATATCCTCCTTGTGGGCAGGGGCTAGTTCTTCTCATCTGAGGGGCAGAGGAGTGCAAAAGGATCTGCAGATGGGCAGGGAGGGGTATTGTAATGGCTGCCCAGGCCGCCCCTTCAGGACTGGGGTTGCTGCCAGGACATAGCCGGGTACCTGCTAGGACTTGCTCTCAGCCGAAGGGAGAAGCCTCACCAAGGTAATGCTCCTTCCCTAGGGGCAGCCTGAGCCCAGGGACCGGCTGATGTGCGGGCACCGAGGCCTGGCTGTCTTGCCCAATTCACAACAACCCTGAGGGGCCGTCCCAGCTCCACAGCTCCCTATGGGATTAGCTGAGGCCTTGGTTGTAACGGCACCTTGCTCCAACTCCTCCCTCTGTCCAATCCTGCAACCCTCACCTGTCACAGGTGTTCCCAAGGGACTTCCATGCAAACCTCAGAGTGTTTTCTGACCCTAAAACAAGGCATACATGGGATCGATTACTTTGTTCCCTCCCTGCCATGGGACGCTGGGTGATGCAATCACCCCTCCGAGGCCCCAGCTTCCTCTCCTCTAACACGGGATGATGACTGCTCCTTTCCAAGCTGTGATAAGGATTAATCGTGATGCCCCATAGAAAACCACAGGCATTAGGTGCTCGATGTATTTCAGTCGCACTCCTCCTCACCTCACAGTGCTTCTTGGGGACAGGCCAAGACTTCCAGTGTAGGGACACTGCATGGCACAGTGGAAAGTGCATGCAGCTGAACCTGTGTTCAAATCCTGGCTCTGCTCTGTGCTTGCTGTGACCTTGGACTGGGCCTCTGGGCCATCTGGGGCTCAGTGTCCATCTGTAAGTAGTAGAGGGTTTGAGTGAGGGTGGTCTGGTCATCTCGTCACATTGATTCCTCTGAGCTCTGTCTTGGTCAGGGGTCCTGAAACCCTGGGTGTCAGCCCCTTAGCCACCCAACACCCAGGGGTGGCAAGAGCCTTACCTTGGGGAGGTCTTAAAATAGGCAGGCCTCAACCTTGCAGGGAGAGCAGCTGGCTGCCTCGGCTCCCCTCGTCTCTGAGCTATACTTAGGCCCACCCTGGTGCCCATAATTGCCTCTCATTAATATAAGCCTCATTGCCCTCGTGGAAATGTGGAGAAACCAGCGGAGCTGCTGCCTCCCCGGGAGCCCCCCTGCTCCATGATGCCTCTGTGTCTGCAGCTGCTATGCCCATCTGCACCGAGTGGGGCTGCCTTGCCCCATCCCAGCTCATCCTGGAACCAGAGTTGGCTGGTGAGCATGGGAAAGCTAACTGAGGACAATGCCAGGAACAGAACCTAGCATGACTCTTTCTGAAGCAAAACTCGCTTGACTGTGTCATTTTCCTAATCTAGAACCTTCTGTGGATCCTCTTCCCTCCTCAGTCCAAACTCCCTGGCATGGCAGACAAGACTCTTGCTGACCTGACCCCAAACCCTTTTTCAGACATTACCAATCTCATTTGCCTTCTTCACAGCCCCTCCCTTCAACCACCCCAAATGTCTTATGATTTCCTAGTCATTATCATCTGTAGTTGGTGCTATTAGAAAGGCTGTTTCTGTCTAAGGTCACATTAACAGAGATAGGGAGTCAAAATGGAGGGAGGGGATAAATCCTGTTTCATGCTGAGCGCTGCTAAGAGGCAGTCAGATGACTAGAGGGGGCACAGCAGAGTGATGAATGGCTGGAAACGATGTGGGTGGAAGGGCCAGACATTCCAGGATGCTCACAGCGGTCCGTGGAGGACACGGCCACTGCCATCGGCCTCGGAAGGGATGAAGTGTAGAAGGGAAAGGATGGGCTCCATGGGGCCTCCGGGGCCTTGGTGCTCCCTGGGGTAGGGGAAGGGGTGGAGGTAGAGGCAGATTGTGTCACACTGTGACTTCATCTCTGGGTACCCGTCCAGTTCTCCTCCCTCATCTCTTGCCACACCTGCCCCATCTCTTGCTGGCCTCTCCTCCTCTGACCTCTAAACACTAGAGGAACTGGGTGCTCTGCTTTCTCTACACTCTTTCCGGCTGATCTCATCCAAACTCGTGGCTTAAATACCACCTATATCTGACAACTCCTAAATTTACATCTTCCGCTCGATCTCCCTCTCGGACGCCAGACTCGTATCTCTAACTGCCTCCTTGACATCTTGCCCTGGGTGTCTGCCAGGTCCAAACTCCCTGACCCGCTCCTCCCGTGGTCTGCCCTAATTCAGCTCATGGCAGCGTCACCCTCCTGCGTGCTCAGGTCAGAAACCCTGAAATCATCCTCGCCTCCTCTCTCTTTCACCCCTCCCACCCACACTCCATTCAACAACACATCCTTCAAAAACAACTCCACCTTCGACATACCCAGCACCTCGTCACATCCGCAGCCCTGCCCGGGGTGAGGTCCCCATCGTCTCTCACCTAGGCGACAAGATTCCCATGGCTCTCAGACTAAAAGTCAGTCTTCTTTCTTCTCTCACTTCTTTCCAGACCCCACTTCCTGCCCCCACTCCCTTGGGCTTCCATTCGGTTCCTTGAGCGGGGATCGTTAACTCGAATCTTGGGGCTCTTGCTCTTACTGGCAAGTCTGCCTGAAATGCCCTGCCCCTCCCCCACCCCCACCACACAAACTGCTCCTCCAGTGCACACAGGTCTTGGTGCACAGGCTACCTCTGCACAGGGACGGACCAAAGCAGCCCCTCACCTGCCAGCCGTCTGCTGTAGCACCTTGTCCCTGCTGTTCCAGGCCCCATTATGTCCAATGGTCTGTCACCAGTACCCAGCACAGGGCCTGGACACAGCAGAGGCTCATAAGGCTTTTGCTAAGTGAAAGAGTGGCAGAAGGTCTCGGGATGCCTGGACTCGAGGCAGAAAGTGAGGCCATTACTAAGTGGTAAGGTTTTGGCTCAAGCTAATCACAGCGATCCTTTATTGAGCACTTACTGTATTCTAGATGCTTCCCCCACGTGAGCTCATTTAGTCCTCACTTGCAGCTCCTCCTGGTGGGGACGATGAGTCCAGCATGGCAGTCAGCCACCAACACGCACCCTGCGGACCCCCACCTCCTGGCTCCTGGTATCTGTGCTCTTGTGAAGAGGCCCTGTCTCCAGTGTGAGCAGGGTTGGCTCTGTAACCAATGGGATACTGTGGAAATGACCAGGTGTGACTTCTGAGGTAGGTCAGAGCAGACATGGCCGCTCCTGCCCTCCTCTCCCGGCTCAGTGGCCCTGGGGGCAGTCAGCTGACAGCCAGCACTAACTTGCCAGCCGAGTGAGTGAGCCACCGTGGAAGCAGACCCCGCAGCCCCGGCTGACAACTTAGCTGCAACCACATGAGGGCCTCCTGGCCACAGCCACCCACTGAGGCTGCTCCTGGGTTCCTGACTCTCAAAACTGTATGAGATACTACATGTTGATTGTTTTAATGTGCTGCCAAGTTTTGGCATAATTTTTATGCGGAAATAGGTAACTAATACATCCATGTTAGAGGACAAAAAGCAGTTCAAATGGCTGAAGTCACTTGCTCCAGGCTCCGCAGCCTAGAGGGGGCGGAGTCTGGTGTGACTCAGTCTGACTCCTCAGCCCCCGTTCCATAGCTTTGCGCACCAGACTGAGGTTCCAGGATTCTTTTCATCTATGGCAGCTCCATTATCCTGATGGATTCAAGGTCCAAATTGTGTCCATAGCAACTATTTGAAAAGCATGACATTCAATCAGCTGGTTGTTTGTTTGGTCAACAAGACAGCAGGCGATGGCTCAAGCAGATACGCTGGACTGGGCTGCTTGGTATGTGTGACTGGCACTGTCCCCATCTCAGGCCTCCACTTCCACTTGCTCCGGTGTCGTCCGTCCTGAGAGTGGACTCTAAACACAGAGCCTAGGGTGTGGGTGCTGCCGCTCCTCTGGGGTGAGGTGTGCAGATTTGGGCCTGGGGGACTCGCTGGGGGCAGGGCTGCTTGCCAGGACTCTCTGAGGCCATGCCGAATTTAAACCTGCGTGGCCTCAGCTGAGGACGCAGAGGTCGCACACACCCCACCCCCGCTCAGCACCCATCTTTGTGTTGCAGACACGAGAAAGAGAGACGAAAACACGGACCTAGAACCTCAGAGCACAGGGACTACAGAGGCATCCTTTCAAAACCCTGAAGACAATCTCTTCCCCCAGATCCCTCAAACCCCTTCAAAGTCTGCCCCTTGTCCTAAGGCAAAATGCCAGCCTCCTCATTCCCTATTCTCCAGCAACCCCCAGCTCTTTCCTGCCACAGGGCCTTTACAAATGCTGCTCCCGCTACCTGTTCTTGCTTCCAGCTCTTCAGTCATCTGGCTGCTTCTGTCGATACCAGTTTCTACTCAAACGTTGCCTCCATGTCTGGGTTCCAGATGGGCTAAGCTGGTGTTTCTGTTCTCCACAACCTTCCTGAAAACACGGTCCCAGGCCTCCTTCCTTGCTTAATATCCTTGAAGCCCAGAAGAGATACCCCCTCCTCCAAGAAGTCTTCCCTGACTTTGCAAATGAGGGTAAGGCCTCCTCTGGGTTCCCTGTGATGGGGGCTACCACCCTAAGGAGTCACAGACAGCCCCGAGAGTCCCTCTGTGCCACGAGCAAGGACCCTGCACAGAGATGGCACTGGGAAGTGCTCATGCAGGAAGAGGGTGGCATACCTCCTGGTTTGCTCAGGTTCTACCTGTTGTCCTGGAGCCCTGAGGGCTAGTGCCTATGTCATTCTGCAAAGTGCCATGGTTTAGACGATGGATTCGATGCTCACCCCGTGCTAGAATGAACATGGGGCACAGGGCCGAGGAGGAGGGGTCGGTGGTTGAGATGGATGAATGAGGTCTGCTCTGAGCTTCCTGTCCAGATTCCCAAGCCAGGACCCGCTCTGTCCTCACCTAGGAAAAGGCTGAGTTGGGAGGATGAGAGGATGATGTCCGTGACTAGCCCCCACCTCTCTACCTCCAGGCCTCACCTGGAGGCCACGGCTTGACCCTCCAGGCCTGGCTGTCCTGCTCCAGCCACTCCCTGCGGTGGCCCCATGGAGGGTGGATATAGCCCTGGCCCGGCAGGTAGTACGGAGGGTGAGACTGTGGTTCTGGGACCAGCCTCCTCAAGTCTGAACCCTGCTGCTGTGTGACCTTGAGCCAGTTACTGGACCTCCCTGAGCCCAGTGCCCTCAGAGTTGTTGGGAAAGATATAAATGAGCGAGCCAGACGGGTTGGCCCGGCACCTGGCATGCCGTGAGTGTCCCACCGGTGTCTGCTGTTGCTACCGTGGCCGAGGGGACCCACCTGCAGGCAGACAGTCCCTGCCTGGCTGCTCGGAAGTTCAGGTGAGGGAACGAGGTTTGGCCTGGATCACATGGCATGCTGGGGGCAGCTGCGACTTGAACCCAGGCATCTAGACTTCTAGGCCAGTGCTCTCTGGAGGTCATAAACCAGCCAGGGCTGGCTGGGTGTGTTCTGGGCTGTGAGCACTTTCTAAGTGGTCCTCGCCCCTCCTCATGTCCCCAGAACCCAACTGTCTAGACTTGCTCTAGACATTTAATTAACTTAAATAGAATTAAACTAAGGTAAGAATGCAGCTTCTCAGCTGCACTAGCCAGATTTCCAGTGCCCAGTGGCCACGTTTGGCTAGTGGCTACCGGATGCACAGTGCGACACAGGCTGCTTCCAGCTGCACAGGCAGCCCTGTGGGACAGCGCTGGCCCAGAACGTCACCACTGCATGTGGTCGTTGCCCAGAGGCTCACGTGGGACTGGAGGGGATGGTGTGGGACCCCCATCCTCTGCGGCCCCACAGAAACCTCTGTAAAGCCTGGGAGTCGGGGAATGTGGTTCGGCACTGGACCTGCCATGCCTCGTCCAACCCTCTCACGCTGCGCTTTGCTGATGGGGCTCAGGCAGCGGCTGGGACTCGTCCAAGGTCACAGAGCAGGTGGAGGCTCCAAGGGGCTCAGGTCTCCTGACTCCGTACTTGCTGCGCCTCAGCACTCCACTGCTCGGACTGGACAGTCAGCATACTTGGCAGAGGTGTTTGTCTATAGAAATGAGTTTTTGCTGATGAACAAAAGCCAAAAACCTGCCCTGGAGTGATGGTGGGGGACAGCTGGCCACAACTGCAGAGTGGGCTCCCATCAACCCCAGGCACGGCTCCCGGGTCACCACTGGGATGACTATCGGACTGGGAAAGGGGCAGGGGCAGGGTTCACCTCCCTGTCCCCTTCCAGCAGGGTCTGGAGAGGCCTTAGGAACCCCCGGCTGCCAGTGCAAAGCAATATTGATTGCTGTGCTTGTGGGGGCTGGGACCCTCCGTCCTGGCCGGCTGACTCAGTGTGGCCTCAGGCAAGTCGCCTCCCTCATCTCGGTGTTCTCATTCAGAAAATGGAGATGATTGTCCCAACCAAGGGGGGCCGTGGTGGGGGGCCAATGGGATTAGCTGGATGTCAACTCTGAGGCGCAAGAGGAGGGAGGATGAGACTGGTGGGATCCCATCCCACTCGGGTTAGAATTCAGCTCCACCTCTTCCCAGCGGCCTGACCTCACACAGGTCAGCCAGCCTCTCTGAGCCTCAGAGGCCTCACCTGGAAAGTATGGATCAGATACTTCACTTGCTATCTAATGGAATATTATTCAGCCATAAGAAAATAAGGTGCTGATACAGCACGGACGAACCTTGAAAACATTACATTGCATAAAAGAAGCCAGACACAAAAGCTCACATATTATATGGTGCCATTTATTTGAAATGCCCAGAATAGTTTAATTAATAGAGACCGGAAGTAGATCAGCGGCTGCCAGGCGATGGTAAGAAGGTGGAGGGAGGAGTGATTTTTTAATGGGTACAAGGTTTCTGCTAGGGGTGACGAAAGAGTCCCAGAAATAGATGGTGGTGATGGTCACACAACATTGTTAATCTACTTAATGCAACTGAACTGTACACTTTCAAGGGTTAAGATGACAAATTTTATGTGTGTCCTACCACAGTTCAAAAAGTAAGGCTTTGTGCTTGTAGGGTGCCTGTGGACTTCAGCAAGAGCATGCCTGCAGAGCCCCCAACAAAGTTTCTGGTGGGCACTTGATAAGAGAGCTGTGATTGGACGGGACCTACCCCCAAAGCCTTTCCAGACTTTTCCGAAGCTCATTTATCAAGTGCTTCCTATGTCACATGAATTGTTTCACTGGATCCTCGAGGCAGCCCTGTGGCGGGCACCCCATCATTAGGCCCACGTTGCAGATGGGGAATTGAGGCACCAGCCCCCGGCCACTTCCCTGAGCTACCTCTCTGCTCTCAGGGGACAGTGTCCTGTCTGCCACCACCTCTTGAGAGCCCCAAGCTTGGGCTCAGCTCAGGGACACAGCCTCTAACTACCTGCTCCCCATGACCTTCCTGGGAGAGGAATATTAAAGGGGGTCACCCAGGGGACATGCTGCCTGGCTCTCCGGCCTCCGAGCACTGACTGTAAGGCAGGCAGGCCCCAGAGGTCACCTGCCTTCGCCTGTTTCGTTCTGGCCTCCGCTGAGGGACCATCCTGGAAGGGTGTGTGGGCAAACGACAGGACAAAACGGTCAGGATGCAGCGATTTCCAGCACATTTAATTCAATTCCTCCAGCGTTAATGGGGCCTGCTCTGTGAGTCAGACCGCTCCAGCCCTTAAAGAGCAGGCACCCAAGTGCAGGAGGCAGAAATATACACGGCAATTAGACAACATACGGAAATGAAATAAATTCCACGGAGCATCAAAGCCAGGGTGTGCAAAGGTACCGGTACTCACTGGGGAATGCTCCCTGGAGGAGGAGGCATTTCATCCAGCTCTCTGCAGACAAGTAAGATTTCAACAGATAAATGTGCAGGGAAGAGCATTTCATAAAGGGAAAAGTATAGACAAGTCGCGGTCAGAGGTCGTGCTGGAAAGCTTTGAGGGGTAGCAGGAGCATATGTCTGGGGTCAGGTCAGAATGGCCTTGGTGACTCCCTAGGGACTTTAGTTTTAACGGTAGGCCATCCACCATCAAAACAGAGCAGGGCCCCAAAGGCCACTGGCACCAGCAATTCCACTTCTAGAAACTATCCAACTGCGTTGCCTGACCTAGGTGGGTAATGGACATGTACAAAGTTCTTTGTGAAAGATAGTTTATGTTAGCAAAAGCATGAAAACAACCCAAATGTGCATCAGGAGACTGGATAAGCAGTTATGAGCCAGCACACAACGGAATGCTATGTAGCCGTGAAAAAGAAAAAGGCAGACCTGAAGTCCTGACATGAAAAGCCCCCCAAAATATGCTAAGTGAAAACAGAGAGGGCCACGACAGGGCTATGGGATCTGCTTAGTCGGGGTTCTCTCGGAAGCAGACCCTGGCCAAGGACTTGAGTCTATTTGGGAGGCGGCTCCGGGAAGGAGGCAACGAGGAAGGCGATGAAGGACGCGTTCCTGAGCTGCGGGCACCTGAGCTGAGTGCCCTTGGGGAACTCTGTGCCAAACTGGCTGAGGGCTGCCCAGGGGCACTAACTCCCAGCACGGCCCCTCCCCCATGGAGGCCAAACAAAGCCCTCAGCTGGAGAGTTGCAGGGGTTTCCAGAGGAAGCAGTGGGCATGAACCAGGCAGTGAGATGAAGCGGGACGGGGCAGGGCACCCCCAGCGCCTGCTACGGAGTGGTACTAATTGTCTACAAAGGGGCCAAAGAATATTATTCATGTTTACTTATCTGTGGAAGGGTCCCCAGAAAACAGAAACAGGATGGATGGACAAAAGGGTAGAAGGGGGACTTTTACTATGTTTCTTTAGAATTTAAAAAAAAAGCTTTTTATTTTACAATAATTTTAGATTATTTCAGGTTGCAAAGATAGTAGAGTTCCCGTATAACCTTCACCCAGTTTTCCCAAATGCTAACGTTTCACATAATAACGGAGCATTTGTCAAAACTCAGAAATTAACATCCATATGTTACTATTAACTAAACTCCAAATTATATTCAGAGAGCACCGATTCATTAATGTCCCTTTTCTATTTCAGGATCCCACCCAGGATACCATGATGCATTTAGTCTTTAGGTCCATGCAAATATATGACATATATATCTATGTCAAAGATGCATTTAAAAAATAATAACCTGCAGGTTCCTAGCAGTCATTGAAGGCTTCTGAGCAGGCATGACCAGGCCTGGGGTAACTGGGCAGGGCCTCAGCCCGGGCAGTGCAAGCAGCATGCAGGGCTGGGCTCCCCAGCACTGGTCCCCCTTCCCGGGAACATAACAGCAAGACGAAGGCTGGAGGAAATGCCCCTGAAGCCCCACCCAAAAGTCCTGGGCATTCGCCTCTACCTGCCAAAGGCTGCCTCCTGCAAACATCTGTGACTCTGCCTACAGGAGCAAGTCCAGCCCGTGCCCAGAGCAATCAGGAAATACCGGGAAGCTGATGTCCCCAGAAGCCGCCCTTACCCCACGACGGATGGGGAACTGGTGGACAAAATCCAGCCTCCTTGCCCCTGGAGCGCCAGTAGCTCTGAGTTGTGGTTTCTCTCCGTCTCCCAGGGTCCCCAGTCGTCCAGCTAGATTTCTGCCTGGACAACAACCCTTCACCAACTCCCTTTTCTTCCCTTCCCCACTTTCCTGCCATGTCTTCTTGGGATCACCCCCAAAAGGTCTCCCTGCAATCCTGCCTCTGGGTCATCAGGAAAACCCCAACCAAGACAAAACCCAAGCCCTTCAGCCTGATTCCTGGGCTGCCTGCGCTCAGATGCCTGCCTCCCCTTACCCAGCAGCCTCCCACCTAGAGGCCACACACAAAGGCCCTTCCGGGCTCCCAGAACACAGAAGTTGCTGATGTCCATGACTTTGCATGTGCTGTTTCCTCTGCCTGGAATGTCCTCCCTCTCCTTGGCTGCCCAGGGAAGTCCTGCCATCCCGGTCCAAATGCCATCTCCTCCGTGAGCACCCTCTGACCCTCAGAGGGCACGTGGTGCTTTAGTCACCCCTCCAGCACACCTGGAACCCGCTCTTCCACACTCTGTGAGCTCCCCAAGGGCAAAGCCACTCCGAGACCGATAGACTTCACAGAGCTTGGTATACAGCAGGTGCATGAATAGATGGATAAACTGAGGCTCAGAGGGGAGGGAGCTTGTCTGGTTAATAGCAGAGCTAGGGTTCAAACCCAGGTCTATCAAACTCCTGCAGGCTTCCCACTGTCCCCCGCCCCCAACTTGGGCAGGCTGGAGCGCAGAGCCTGCTCATGGGTCCTGGCTGGCCCCCGCTGGCCTTTGGGGCCTCAGGTTCCCCATCTGCACAATGTGGACTGGCTGGAATAGAAAAGCTTAAAGTCTCTTCGAGCTCACACAATTTGGGATTCCAGAGGCTGCCAACTGCCTGCCCTAGGTGAAGGGGACTCAGCCCTGTCCCTCATTTCCCAGGGATGGGAAGCAGGGCTCAGGAAGAGTACTTGGTAAATTCAAAGCTGTGTTCAAGGTCAAGAACCATCCATAGTATCCAAACATCTTCTACTTGCCACCTCTCCCTGCAGGGGCCCTGCCACCCCTTCCCAGCCCTGGGACCAGGCCAAGCAGGATGTGTGTACCTTGCGACTCATCTGACGTGACTTCAAGGGTGAACGTTTCACCTCCACCCAACCTTTCACCAAGGTGAGGGCCTGAGCAGGTGGAACAAGGGGCAGAGCTCACCTTTGCCAGGGCCCAGCTGGCCCCAGCCTTCCCACGGGCACCAACAATTCGCTTTGACTGTGGTCTCAGCACCTTTGAGGAAGCGTCTCTGGGCCCCGTGGGCTGTTCTCACCTCGGGCCCTTCTCTCAGTGATGAGCCTGGTGTGCTTTCATGGCACCCCTCCAGGGAGGCCCTGGCCTCGTGTCTTTTAGGTCTGGATGTCCCAGCACAGATGTGCCGACTCAATACGGGTGTGTGGACTCTGGAGTGCCCTCGCTCCATCTTCTCTCTGCCACATATACGTTATGTGAATTTTATCTCAATTTTTAAAGTGTTACTGTTTTTTTAGATTTTATATCTTTACTTTTAGAGAGGGGGGAGGGAAGGAGAAAGAGAGGGAGGGAGACATCAATGTGTGAAAACTGGAGACCTGGCCCACAACCCAGGCAAGTGCCCTGACTGGGTATTGAACCAGCAACCTTTCAGTTCACAGGCCAGCACTCAGTCTACTGAGCCACACCAGCCCTCTCTGCCATATTTAACAGGCCACCCGGGTATTCTAGGTGGCAACATCCCACACCCCAATCTAATCCCTCCTCATGTCCTCTGCACGAGGACCCCCACCAGCTCTGGTCTAACCGGTTCCCAGCCCCCTGCAGCCTCCCTGGCCCATCCGTCATTGTTAATAAAAGAGCACATGCCCAGGATGTGTTAAAACAAATAGCAGGTCTCCTTCTCACCGAGGTCCCCCCACGGGATTCTCCCAGAAATGGCCCTTGTCTGCCGCCCACAAGCGCATGGTATGTGCAGCAGCTGACACTTGTCCAGCCTCACTTCGTGTCAGGCTCTGTTCAGGGCACTGGAAGCATGGATGCCGACTCATTTCAAATGCCTCGTGGGGTAGTTAACTGCTATCAGCACCTCTGTTTTACAGATGAGGGGTAACGTCCAAGGTCACAGAGACTATTGGTAGTAGAGCTGGGATTTGAACCCAGGTTGCCAGAATCCCTGGTTTTAAGCATCCTACATGTCTCCAGAGTCCAATCATGCCTTTCTTTACGGATGACCCCTCCCTGGCTGCCCTGCTCCTCTTGGCACTCAAGGCCTTTGCCGTCCGGCCCCTGCCCACTTCTGCGGCAGCATCTCCACCCCGTGTCACCCACCTCCCCAGGGCACACTCCCTCCATGCCGCTGTGTGTGCTGTTCCCCGGCCTTGAATGCTCTTCTCCTCCACTGGGCCTGGAGCAGGGCCCGGCTTGCACAGCGCCTCCCCCAGAGGCGCCCCCGACCTGCTCACCGCTGCCACCCTTGGCCATCTCTCCCTCCAGGAGCATCTGCGCCTCACAGAGCACCTTGCATACTGCACTGGAGGGAGCTGGCAGGGTCCCACTGGACTGGGGGCTCCCCACAAGCTGGGATGGCAGCTTACCCATTTTTATATTTCTCTCTCGTCCATCCATCCATTCATTCACCCAACAAATACTTGTAAACACCTCCTATGAGCTAGGCCGATGTTCACAGGGCTGTCTTGTGGGGAGACCGGCACTAGGTACAGAAGCCCCCTAATGGAATTTCTTGTGCGGTCTCCCAGAAGGGGCGTGCCTCCCTCGCACATGGATGCAGAACTTGCAACAGCTACACACTTACGCAGCCTCACTAGGTGTCAGACTCTGTCCCAAGCACTTTAGCACAGATATTAGCCCATTTTAGCAGCCCAGCCCTCCCATTCCCCTCACCCCACTCTGCCCCCTCATGCAATGCCTCTCTAGGGAAGCTTTCAGGAAAAGCTCTCTGGGTGGGGGACGACGAGGTAGGGTCTGATCTGTGTGGGTTTTTCTGGAGTGAAAGGACATGCCAGCTGCAGTCTACCCGTCCTGTCATCAGAGGTGGACGGGTGCCTGGAGGTGGCACCCTCGGGGTTGGGGGAATATCCTGCAACCTACTTCCATTCCCCTCAGTGCCTCTGAGGTGACCATGGGCCTCCACTGTCCCCTCTGGCATGTCCTGCTCCATCCACCCTTGAGGCTTGCAGCTGACCTGACATATGGACCCCGTGTCCTCCTACCACACGTCGGCAGGAACTCTTACAAATAAATCAGCAGATGCGACCTCTGCTGCACAGACAGAGAAGCCGAGGTTTGGAGGGGACCCCCGATGCTGGCGTGCACAGTTGAGGACTCACATCCAGTCTGTGGGAGCTGGCCTGCAAGACAGCCCCACAGAAGTCCCATCTCGCACTGACACCCTTAGATCGTCAGCCCCTCCCATGCTGACTAGGGTGGACCTTTTGGTAAGATAATGTGGAAATGACAGTATGTGACTTCCAGAACTAGGTTAAAAAAGGCACTGCAGTTTCCAACGTGCTCTCCTGGATCTTTCGCTCCCGGGCAGCCAGCCACCGGGCCGTACACACACTCGCCCCGTGGGGTGGTCCACGTGGCAAGGAAGTGAGGCCTCCTACCAACAGCCCTGTCTGCGAGCTTGGAAGCAAATCCTCCGGATGACTGCAGCCCTGGCTGACATCTCGACTGCAACCTCATGTGAGACCCCTGAGCCAGAACCGCCCAGCTCCCTGGGTTTCCTCCTTGGCCCCAGCTTTGCCCTCTGGGACTAAGAAGACACAGCGCCCTCTGCCCTGGGCTGGCCACGCAGGGACTGCATCCCCTCCGGCCGCCTCCTCTGCCAGCTGCACAGCCTGGGCACAGCTGCCCCTCTCTGCCTTCCTTTCTCAGAGGCTGAGCCTCCAGCCACCAGCCCACTCTGTGCTCTCCCTTCAAGCTGTCGTCCAGATGATCACAAATCTGAGTGGCCAAGAGAAAGCAACACCAGCGACAGAAACCAGCACACCCAGGTTAGAATCCCCGTTCCTCCATCTGTGTGACCTTGACTAAGCTGCTTCCCCTCTCTGAGCTGCCGTAAGACGTGGATAGTAACAGGGTCACTGGGAGGAGCAAACGAGCTGATACAACGGAGAGGACAGCACAGTAACAGGAACAATTCCACTCACTGGGGACACAGGACCCGCCGGACACCGGTGCCCGTCTAACAGGCCCGCAGGGGAGAGCACGGGGCCCAGGGAGGTGAAGTGCCTTCCCCGGCTGGTAACTGGTGGAGCTGAGATGGGAACCCCAAGAACTCTGCCCGTGTCAAGAGATATCCTAGCCCTGACTGGTGTGGCTCAGTGGACTGGGCGTTGTCCCGAAAACCGAAAGGTCACTGGTTCAATTCCCAGTTCAGGGCACAAGCCTGGGTTGCGGGCCAGGTCCCGTGCTGGGGGCATGCAGGAGGCAACCGATCAATGTTTGTCTTGTACACTGATGTTTTTCCCCCTCTCTTTCTCCCTCCTTTCCCCCCTCTCTAAAAATAAATAAATAAAATCTTAAAAAAGAGAGAGAGAGAGAGATGCTAGATAAGGGTCAGCCCCTTTCTGCCTGCCTGTTCTCATCAGCAGAGCTGCAGCAGGGAACCTGGACCCAAACGCTGACTCGGGGCCCCTCCCACTGGGGTGACTCACGTCTTCCCAGCCGTTTGCGTTGTGAATGGTTTCACGATTCATCCGCTGAACACAGATGCAGCTTGAACCCAGGCTCCTACCTGGGGGCCCTGCCGCTGTCCCCAGCTTTCTCTCACATCTCCCTCTGCCTCACTCGCTCGGCTCAGACTCATCCAGCACTTTCCCACCTCGGAGCCCTTGCGCCCACGAGCCCTCTGTCTGGAATACTTTCCCCAGTTCGGATCTTGGCACAAATTCATCTCCTCTGGGAGGCCCGTCCTGACCCTTCGAGTCTACAGTGGGGGCTCCCTATTTTTCTCCCACATGGCAACCTGTGTCCTTTGCAATCTCATCTCTGTCAAAAGCAGTCTTTGTTTACATGTTTACTTCCGTATCTTCCTCTGCAAGGGCGGGAGCTGGCCTGCCTTGCCCCCCGCTATGTGCCCTACACCAACCACAGTGCCGGCCACAGCAGCTACCAAGTGACTATTTGCCAGATGAATGAACGTGAGCTCCCGGCATGCCCGGCACGGTGCTCTGCACCACGGGGGGTGGGGGGTGAGAAGCAGGGTCGGGGCGGGGGTTGGAAACCCAGGGGCAAGGGAGGCCATGCGATTCTCAGGAAGAAAACGACGCCCACTCAAGGTTGCTCGCGGCCCAACGCAGCAGCACAGATTCGGGGCTCTGTCTTTCGCTCAGAAACCCCTCCTCAGGCAGGACTGTCTGGGCCCGCCAGGGAGACGGCTGGATGCTGTTTTATATTCTGCCTGGGATTGCTTAAAATGGAATAAAATATTTATCTGTGGCTGGGGGTTTGTAGAGGACTTTGGAGATGGATGGCGTTTCCGTGCTCCTGTGAAATCTAATTGGATTCGTTGTAGGATATTTGGTTCCTCGGAACAGACACATCATTTTCCCAGGGAGTGAGAAGCTCTGCCACCCAGGATTGGGCGGGAGCTCGTGTGGCCTAGAGCTGCCCGATTGGCTGGGCCTAGTTTCTATAATGGTTTGCGGCTCTGGTTGCTCTGGGGGCGGGTGGCAGATCTGTCTCCTTTCTCTGTGGGGTGGCCTGATTTCCTCTGAGGTTCCCGGCCAGAGATGGCCAGCTCTTCCAGAAAAGGGAGAAATTCCTCCAGAAAGAACTAAAGTCCCATATCCCTCAGCCCCCCAGCCCCCCTTCCCTCGGGCAGCCAGTGCTCGACACCAAATCCCCTGTCACCTCCGCACTCTTTCTCACCCCCGGGCCACAGCCACCCCCACCCCGTCGCCTGCCCCCCCAGTGGTTGCCTGCCCCAGGCACTTCACTGGTCTCCCGCCTCCATGCCACCCCCCACACTACAAAGGGAAACAAATCTTCCTAAAGTGTAAGCTTCAAGTTCTGCCTCCCCCCTGCCATGGGAACAAAGGCAAGCCTCTTCCCTCCAGGACCTCGGTTTTCCCATCTGAAAGGGAGGGGTGGGGCCACGGCAATTGTTCTCAAGCACACCCAAAGCTGTCAGGCCCCAAATCCCATTTTTATAGCAAATATTTGGTAACGCCCCCCTTTATTATCCTGAGGTGAGATTCAGAGATAGTACCTACCTACCCACATAATTAAAAAAAATACAATGCCCTAACTGAAACGTGCAAGAGAAGTGAGAGGAACGTGATTTATAACGCGGCGCATTAGAAAGCCGAAGTGCCAGGACCCCACTCCACCAGCAGGCACGGTAAAGGACGAGACGCTGGCACCTGCACGCGGAGTCGGTGACAGCAGTGCCGACGGAGAAGGCCGTGCTGCTGAGCCAGCCCCTCAGATACCACGAGTCCAACCCGCTGTGACTCTCCTAAAATGGCGACCAACTCCTGGCAAAATTCTGCAGGCGAAGCATATCCTTTTCTTGGTATACATGGACGTTTCCTTCCTGGGTGTATTAAGACTGCACAGAAATAATTCATGCGTATATATGAAATATAGTGAGGGGACAGGCTCAGGGAATTTGAAACCGATTTTTTTTTCTGCCTGCTGGGATGGCTGGCGGGATGCTGGAAAGTCGTGCGGGACGCAGGTGGGACAATTCCTCATTGCGAGGGACTGGCCAGGGCATTCCCAGTTCTCTGCCCCGTAAATGCTCATTCATGTTGGCTGCCCAATTCCTGTGGTAATAAAACTGGTCCCTGGGACAGGGGGCGGGGAGTGGGGCATGCTGTCCCCTTGAAAGCCTCGGGACTAGAGCCTGAAGGGCAGACGGGGCTAATCGAAAGCTCACTTTCTCACCGAATGGATAAGGCCTGGGATCCTCACGTCAGCGCTCTATGGAACGCACAGGAATTGGCTCAGAGGCTGAAACTTGGCTCAGCACTGAAACTGATTCAACTCTCACAAATATTTATTGAACTTGACAGAGCCGAGCAAAGGATCTGTGAAGTTCTTTGCAGCTCCAGGTGCAGGATCCCCCGCCTTTCCTGCGGCTCGAGGACCACCTGTGGCTCGCCACCCGAGGGCAGGCCGTGCAGTTCTCCCTGAGTTGGGCCCAACCGAGCACTTCAGAGACTGCGAAACACGTGCAGCGGGCGGGGCAGGGGGTATTGGGCCCATTTTACGGATAAGAAAGCCCAGGCTCTTGCAGCAGAAGCGACTTGCCCAAGGTCACAGGGCTGGGAAGCAGTCAGCAATGGAACCTGGTTCTCTTGAGTATAAAACTTTCCTATTTTCAGCACCGTTCTGTCTCAGGTAATCGAAGCCCAGTCACAGTGGGCCACCTGTCATCCCCCAGCAACCCCCATCACACCTAGGAAATAGCAGTGTAGTGCCTAAAAGCATAGGAGCTACTGCATCTGGCCGGCTTCAAATCCTGTTTCCACCACTTGGAGCTGTGTACAGGGCAAGTACTTAACCTCTCTGATTTCCATTTTCTTATCTGTAGAATGGAGATGATAATGACCTCAAGGAGATGTTAAGGGGATTAAATGCATCAATCCAAGTAGAACCTTTAGCACTGTGCTGGGCAAGCAGTAAGAATGTCATTACCCTCGCAGTCCCTGCCACTTGACATGCCCTCCTGAGAGGCTATGTTAGTTGACACTGGACTCATCCCACCATCCTAGGATCTATATGTCTTCCAACAAACATTGTTCCCGACCCTGCTACCTTAACCAGATTCATCTCGTCTCCACTGAGGGACACATGCTGGCCTGCGGTCACTCCACAAGGAAGAAGTCTGCTTGGGCCTGGAACTTGGGGCTCCAGCCCCCAGAGGCCAGCCTTTCTCCTTAGCATGGAGCTGCCTTCCTTCCTCAGGGGGCTGCAGGGCCCACTGCTGGACACTATTTAAATGGGGCTCTTCTGACTGCTGCGTTTGCAAGGTGGGCACCTAGGAGCTGGCAGTGAGCACTGGGCTTGGAGGCTGGGACTGGACGGCCTGGGTTTCAACCGCATCAGCCTGGCCAGCCTCAGGGAGCCCGAGTACACTGTGAAGCCTCATTCCCTCATCTAGAAAGTCTGAATAACAATGTTTGTGCCTGCCTCACGGAACTGATGGGGAGGGTCACAAATGAGGATGTGCAGAAGCGCCAGCGCAGACCCGGCTGACATTCACCAAGCTCCTACTATGCTCCGGGGTTAAGGATGGTGGCAATGCTGTCCCTGAGGCCGGGCTCTGGGCTAAGGGCTTTAGGGTCACTCATTCGTTGATGTTACAGATATTTACTGAGCACCTACTATGTGACGCATCATCGGGATAGAGCAGCACAGACGAGGTTCCTGCCCTTAAAGAGCTCACACTCTACAGGGACAGACTGACAACAGAGAAATGCATACGATGTAATGTCAGGTAGCCATACCTTCTTGGAAGCAAATTAGAACAGGGAAGAATGGCTGTGACGGGTGCTCAGGAAAGGCTTTCTGGAAAAGCAATATTTGAGCAGAGGTGAGGGGTGAGTGCTGGGGAAAGAATATTCCAGGCAGAGGGGTGGCAGGTGCAAACGTTGAGGCACAGCTGGGGTATGTGTAGCATGCCAGTGTGTTAGAGTGTCAGAGGATGTGGGAGTGGGTCAGTGTGTGTGCAAGCATGTGAGTGTAAATATGTATGTCAGAGTGTGAGAGTATGCAGGAATGGGTCAGTGTGTGTAAGCATGTGAGTGTAAAAGTGTAAATGTATGCGTGTGGCAGAGCGTGTGGGAGTGTGTTGGAGTGTGAGAGTGTGTGGGAGTATGTCAGACTAGGAGACTATGTGTGAGCGTGCGTGCCAGCGTCTGTGAGCGTGTCGGTGTGAGAGTGTGCGGGGGCATGTCAGACTAGGAGAGTATGTGGGAGTGTGTGTAAAATGTGTGAGTGTATGAGTGTGTCAGTGTGTCTGGGTGAGGGTCCGAGTGTGAGGACCGGGTGCGGCGGGGCAGAGGCAGCGGGCGAGTGCGCAGGAGGAGGCCCGGATCACGCAGGCCCTGTGGCCCACGGTGAGGCCCGGTCCCTCCCAGTGTGCCGCCACCCCACCATCCTCAGGCCGCCCCGCCAGGGAGGAAAAACCGGGTTTTAACCTGGGCAGTTGCACGCCAGCACCCACTCTCTTTACGTGTGCCCTCAGCCGATGTTGCTGGAACCTGGGGCTGATCTTGAATGAGAGGCATGTCTGCGGAGAGGCCCCTGAACCCTGAGACTTCAGAAGCTGGAGCCCATGGACATGGGAGGTGAGGCAGGTCGAATCTGGGTGAGGGAGAAGCCAGGAGGGGAGCTGCAAGGGGTGGCGGAGGCAAACCACGTGGGGCTGGGGCGGGCGGGGGCGGCCTCTCCATGGAGACAGTATTCGGAAGCACCACTGGAATTACTCACGGAGGCCGGCGTGCACATGTGCATGCACCCAGGGCCACGTGCACACACACGCACATACCACAGGGCCCACGCAATTCTGGTTCATCTCAGAAGCTACTTAATAATAGACGTCATGCCCTGGAGAAGATGGGGGACCGTGGAGTCTATCTCAGGAGTAAGGAGGGGGACAGGTATCCAGAAGGACCAGGAGGACCAGGGCTCCTCTGTAGCCTCCGCAGCCTCAGCGCCCTGTAGGACAGGAGGCACAGAGCGGCACCCCAATCCCCCATCCAGCCAGCATTTCTTGTGGCCCCGTTCTGGGTTAGGTCCTGTTCTGGGTTAGGCCCCATGGAATCCGTGAGAAACGTGGTCCCTACCCTTCGGGGCAACCAGTCAGTCTCCCAGGGGATAGTGATCATAAACATATAACCACACAGACGAATGAAACTGCCAGCAGTGACCAGGGCTCAGCAGATGGGGTAGGTGGTCCAGGAGAAAATGTAAGGGGAGAAAGTCAGATAAGGCTTTCTGGAGAAAGTAAGGTTTGATCTGAGGTCTGAAGGATGAGTAGGAAATGAGAGGATGAGATATGTTTGTGTGTGTGCATGTGAGAGGGGAAAGGAGGGAGATCAGTCTAGGCAGGGAACAGTAAGTGCAAAGGCCCTGAGGCCAGAATAAGATTCAGGGGAACAGAGAGAAGGCCACCGTGGCTAGCGGGATGGAAGCGTGCCGCCAGAGTCAGCCTTCCCTGTATGCACAGTAGGGCTGCATGTGCAGCTGCTGGCTGGTGAGGAGATGAGCCCGCGAGCCCCTCCACAGTCTGGGGCTGGAACGCACTCCTTCACTGTGTGACTCTGAGCAGGTCCCGTCCCTCTCTGAGCCTCAGCTTCCCATCTGAACAATAGACTCAGTCCCTGCCTAAGTCCACGACCGTAAGTGGGCCGGGCCACAGAGGACGCAGGCACCCGGTGGCTACTCATGAAGGGAGCCTCCCTCCCCTTCCTTCTCTTTCATGTGCAAGCTTCTGCCTCAGTTTCTTAGTCTGCTCACCAGCTCCTTTAAGGGACTGGGGTTTCATCTGTCTCCAGGCCCAGGCTGGGACAAACTCTAGCCTGGCCAGTGCTCCCAGCAGTCAGCCCACCCAGACATGCCCCACCGGCCATGCCAAGCTGGGCTCTCTCTGCAATGCCCTCCGGGAGACCTGGAGGAGGGAGAGACCAGTCCAGAAATCCAGGCCAGCCCAGCCCTCCCCAGTTCACCAAGAGGGGGACAGACTTCCATCTGTCACCACAGCACCTCCCAAACACACAGCCCTTCACTGCTTAGCAGCCCTTTTCTCTTGCGACCGTCGCCCTCTGGGGATCAGGCATCAACGTCATTATTTTTTAACAAGTGGAGCTCAGTGACCAGGAGACCTGCCCAGGCCACACAGTGAGTAAGTGGAGGGGTCAGGGTTCTAACTCAGGCCCCTGATCCCCCAAGGCCCAGGGGACACTGGCAGGCCTCCTCGGGCTCTTGGCCAGGCTGGAATTGCCCATTCAGCCTCCTCTCCTTAGGGCACCTTGTCCGTCTAAGGATTTTAACTACCCGCTCTGCCTTGATGACTCCCAGCTCTCCACCCCCCAGCTCCCAACCTCACCTTTGAGTTCTTGACTATAACCAGCTCCCCAGGAGGCCACATGCTCCCCCAACCCCGATCCCCACTCACAGCCCTTGGCCTGTCTGGCCTCCTTCCCTGGGACAAGGGGCACTCTTTCCTGCCTCAGGGACTGCGCTCCCTGTTCCGCCAGCAGAAGTACTCTGGCCCAGACCCTCCTATGGCTGCTCCCTCTCCTCATTCAGAACTCAGCCCAAATGTCACCTCCTAGGAGGGGCCCCCATGTAGACTGGTGCCCCTGCCCCACTCCCAAGTCACCCAGGTTTACTTTCTTCAGAGCATTTACTCATTTAGTTTGCTTATCACCTGCCTCTTCCACTTGACTGAGAACCTCATGAAAGCTGGGGCTGACTCCTTCCACTGCAATGTCATGGGGCCTAATACAGGGCCTGAGGCAGAGGAGGTGCTTAATAAGTGTATTTTAAGCGAATGAATACATAAATAAATGAGTGACGCTAAGGATCCACTGCCACCTGCCTGCCTCCCCCTGCACGTCAGCTGCGCATCCGACACTCAGTGCGTCTGAACTGAATTGCGGATCTCATCTGGCAGACTTGCTCCTTCTGTGTCCCCACCTTAGTGGCAGCCCCAGCACCCGAACTGGATGCTGAGGTCCCCCTGCTCCTTTTCCTTGCTCCAACAGCCTCCTGCTCTAGCCCACCGGCCAGGTCTGGCAGTCCCATGTCTGGACCTTTTATCCCTGCGGCCTCAGCCCTGGACTTGGCCACCATCACCTGTGTGTGTGTGTGTGGGGGGGGGTCGTACCAATCCAGCCCCTTCAAACCCCGCCACCTGTCCACACCTCCGCACTCATCACTGCCTCCATGGTGACCACGGACTGCCGCCCCACCTTAGTTGCCCAGCAATGAGTTCTTTGTGATGGGACTCAGGTAGTTTTTCCAGCCTCAGCTGCCACTCCACACCCAGGCTTCCGCCACCATGACAGCCTGTGGGCGCCAACTGTCCAGACCTGTTCAGCAGTTTGCACTGCCAGAGGACCCTCCCCGCTCCATCCGCCTGGCCCACTGCATGCTGGCTCTGCACCACCTGCTCACAGACATGCCCCTGCCCGGCGCAGGTGGGCTGCCTCCCTGCTCTCTGGGCAGGTGACCCTTCCAGCCCAGGCCATCCTGCCCTCAGCCCGCATCCTTCCGCCCAGCCAATGGTCAGGTTCCAACTACATGTCAGGCCCTGCGCTAGCAGCCTCACCTACGTCACCTCGTGTCCTCTGCCTGGAACCCACGTTACAGATGAGGACCCAGGTTACGTGACCTGCCTGAGATCACAGAGCAAGTAACAGAGTTAGGATTTGAGGCCAGGTCCTTCTGACTCTGAAACTGGGGCTTGAGGACTCCCCAGTAGCAGGGATCATCTCGGGCTCTCTTCCCTTGGGTCTTCAGAGCCCAGTGCACAGGGATGTGTCCAAGAGTAAATGTTCTAAGGGAAAACATTTAGATAAGAGGGTGGAGGTTACAAGGAGAAAGATTTTGGCACAATCTAAGAAAAATCCCAAAGGTGCAAGGAGCTGCCTGAGAGGGTGAACTTGAATGCAAGCAGAGGCCAGAGAAGTGCCAGCAGAATGTGAGGAGGGGGGTGGACGGCCTGGAAGATCACTGAGGTGTCTGACCTACTGGTGAAGGTGGTGTCGGAACTAGGGACTGCTCAGGGGCATGACCCCAAACCACTCGCTTCCTGTCACCCAGGCCGTGACCCACCACGTGAAGTCAGGATGTTCCCAGAAGCCTTCGCAACTTCTCAAAAGGGCAGTCTTAAGCTACCTCCCTCCCATGGCGATCTGTATTTCAGCTGAGATTCTGGGCAACCCAAACAGTGCACTTGCAGGCACTGGGGCAGGCTGTGGGAGAGTGGTAGCAGGTCCTGCCCACCTGCTCACATGGCACTAGTTGGGGTGGGGACAGTGTACCAGCTCCTCTCTGCCTGGCCCTACACTCAGCCCTTTGTACCTCAGTGACTCGTACTTCCCAGCCCCTGGACGTAGGGGCCGCTGCTCCATTTGCAAGACAATGAGATTGGCGCTTAGATCTGGATAGTGACTCATTGCAGGCACCAGTCGGAAGCCGGAAGCCGGGCTGCCTCCTGCCTCCAGCACCCGGTCCCTTGCTCTGAGCCAGGCTTGGCGGCTGCTGGGAATTAGGTTCCAAGTCTATAGGGCATAAGAGAGGGGGCAGCTCTGGAATGCAGGGGCTGTGACTTCAATTGGCGACAGGTGGACTGTGATGAGGGCTCTCAGATGGATGTGGTTTGAAGTTTTTGGGGCTTTAGAGAATGAATAGAGCTGCGCTGGCCTGGTCCCTGGGGCTGGCTTTATCATGAAGGACACAGATTTTATAAATATCTCAGCCCTCACCATGGATCACGTGGCACAGGGAATTAGCTAGGAGGCAAATGAGGAGGAGGAGGAGGGAGCGTTTCAGCTGTGCTGGCAGCCCACTGGGGATGCAGAGTTCAGGGTCAGGGAGGGTAGGATACGTGTTTGTCCCTTACCCACAGCTACTGGTCCCCAGGTCATGGGAGGGAGGCCAAAGCCAGGGTGTGGGGGCAGGTGTTGGAGATGGAGCCCTCAGTCAGGGCACAGCCTGAGTCAGGAACCACTGGTCTTTAATTTGGGGGGTCCTAAGCTAAGTTTCTAGCAGTTATGGGGGAAGGGCTGACCCCAACTATTCATGTCCCCTACTGCCAACCATGTGGGCCAAGATCAGAGCTCCATCTGGGGCCAGGGTCAGGGATTAGCCTGGAGAAGGGGTCACGATTCAGTCTTGGATCAAGGTCAGAACCCACCTGAGGCCTGGGTCAGGATTTAGACTGAGATCAAAGCTGGGACTCAGTGTGCATCCAGGACTCCCCAGGTGGGTACTGCACCCCCTCTGAGTCTTACTTAGGGACAAGCCAGCTCTCTGGCAGTGACATAGAGGCCCAGGATCCAGGACTCCACTCGGACTTGGGGAAGGAGCTATGACCAAGAGAAGTTCAGTTAGATGAGAGGGAAGGGCAGAGGCATGACCTCCCTTCCCACGGCCGCTATTCTGGGTGTCTCCAAGGCACAATGTGGGAGTTAAATAGAAGGGGCACCACGTGGCAGGTAGTGGGTGGTTAATGACCCTGCCAGAGGCGAGTCAGAACCCAGAGCAGAAGCCATGGTGAGTGGGGGTGTTGGGTGGGGGTGAACTAGCCTTGGTCAGGGAGGCAGAAGGCTTGGGTTTGAGGCCTACTATATCTCTGCCTCTCTGTGTGACTTCAGGTTCACCCCTGCCTCCTCTGAGCCTCAGTTTTCCCACCATGTGGAGGGCAGTTTAACTCAAATCTCTAAGCTCCCTTTATCTGTGAGAGGCCACAAACAAACAGATGCTCCTTCCCTAGGAAGGACCTGGTGGGGACCTCATGACCTCCACCTTCATTCCCAGGGGTCAGGTCTTACTTGGCCTTCCAGGCCCAGGGCAAATACCACTGCCTCCATGAAGCCTTCCCCCAGCTGAAGTTCACTGTCACTTGGTCCAGTTTGCACATTTCTGAGCCCTCATTTCAATCTGGAGCCCACTCTGCCACACAGAAGGGTAGGTGTGGTCCTGGCTGTCTCCTCCACCAGACTGGAAGGCCAAGAGCTCAGGCTCCCGCACCCACCCCTTGGTATCCTGGCCTCTAGGGTCCCATATTCAGGGCCCCCCTAAACCTCAGATCCTTTGGAGACTCGAGTTGTAGCAGCCCCCACTGTTCCTGTACTTAGTATACGAACGGCACGGAAGCCATGGCCACTCAGCACACAGCTGGACAATTAACTGTGTTCTTCCCTTTCAAGGTCAGTGTGAGTCATGCTACTTCTTGTATCCCCCCCTTTCTTTGTCAATTAAGAAGCTCCAAGGCAAATTTATGGCCTACCTTTACTAAAGTACAACCTGAATTATCTCATTTCTGTCTTTATTTTCTCTTCTCCTAATCTATTTGTTTCCTTTTCTTATATAAGGAAATACAAAAAGTGAGGAAGGGCCCGGCTGTTGTAGCTCAGTGGATTGAGCGCGGGCTGGGAACCAGAGGGTCCCGGTTCGAATCCCAGTCAGGGCACATGCCTGGGTTGCAGGCCAGGTCCCCGTGAGGGCCATGCAAGAGGCAACCATACATTGCTCTTTCTCCCTCCTTTCATAAATAAAGAAAATCTTTAAAAAAAAAAAAAGTGAAGAAGGAAAGGAACAAAGGAATGAATGAGGAAACCGTCACAGTTAGACTCACAGCCGTAAACAATAGCTATAATACTTGAATTCACAAGGAGGGGGTGCTTAGCCTCAGCTAAGCCCACGACTTGGCCTTCATTGTGTCCTGTAATCCCCACCTTGCCTATACGGGAGAGGTGGGCCTGTGCTGTGGATGGGAAGGCAGGGGCTTAGAGAAGGGAAGTAACTTGCCCAGGACACACAGTGAGACGGAGTTGGAGTTGGGACTTGAGCCTCTGACTCTCAAACCTGCCTTTCTAACTACTGGCTTTCTTACACCCCTCCATCCCCGCAACAAGACCTCTGCAAGGTTGCTCACAGTGCAGTGAGAGAGGAAGGCGAGAATCAACCAGTGCCCAATAGTCGGAAAATGGGGACGTAATTTCCATCCAGCCACACTGGAATATTATGTAGCCATGAAAAAGAAATGGGGCCCATCTCTCTGTATTGATCTGAAAAAAACCTCCAACCATAGGATATGTGAAAAGAGAAGGCTGCAGATCAACTAGAGCAGAGTTCTATCTATGAGCAAAGCACACAAAATAAAACATCGTCTTTGCAATTGCAGAGAGAAAGATCTGGGAAGATCTGATGACTCCCCCATTTCCATCTTTAGCCAGGATCCCCCCTGAAATCCAGACTCATGCACCCCGATTGTTTACCTGACATCTCCACTTGGACGTTGAACAGGCGTCTCGAATTTGACACGGCCAAACCTGTACTGCTGACCCCTCAAACCTGGTCTTCCCGCAGTCTCCCTGGCCCTGCTGACAGCAGATGCGCCCTCCTAACTGATCCATGTGTTCAGCCTTGACGCCTCCTTGTCATCCCCACTCAGCCCAGCAGCAAATGCTGCCACCTCAGTTTCTCAGGCAGAGGAGGTGATGGTGGTCTTTGCCCTGGCCAGAGCCCACCCGGATGTTTCTTTCAGCTCTCCTGATGGATTGGCCTGGGACAGTGACCACCACGAGAGTCACGGAGAAGTAGTCATCACAGGGACAACGTTAACAGCTATCACTTCTTGAGCAATCCCACTGTGCCCAGGACGCGTCGTGCTCCGAATCATTTACACCTTTCCTTGACCCTGTAAGGTGGAGGATCTATTATCTCCATTTAATGATGAGGCTCAGAGAGGTTAATTGACTTTCCCAGAGTCACACAGCTAATAGCAGGAGAGCAGGAATTCTAACCCAGTGTGTCCAATTCAAGCTCAAACAGGCTGCCTGCCACTGAAGCCAAGTCCTTGAGGAACACTGGAGGGAAATGAAGTTACCGAGTTTGGGAGTCTGGAGACAAGGGCTGAAGAGGAAAGAGAATGTTGCTCTCTGAAGTCAGTGAAGGATGGGCCCAGGAGGAGGGACTTGTGTTCTGTGGGTCCCGGGAAGGAAGTGCATCACAGGGGGGCCACTGCAGCTCAGGGCGAGACAGTCATTTCTAAGAACCAGAGCTTCCCAAAGGAGGGGGCAGGAGCGGTTGAAGGTTGTCTGGCACTATCTCCAGAGGAGCCTGACAAAGCTCCATGCTGTGGATTCCATTCCTGGCAGCGAAGCCAAGTGGAAAGAGACCATGAAAAAGAAGAAACAAGAAGTGGGGGAAGGGCTGGTTCCACCAGATATTAAGCCCCATTAGACAGCTGTTTATGCCAGTTCTCAACAGTGGGGAGAACTGCCCTCCTGGGGTCCCTTGGAGAACGACGGGGCATCTCCAGTTGTAACAATGACTTGGGGTGGGGAGGGTTGTTGTTCTACCGGCATTGAGTGCCAGGGCTGGGTTGGGGATACTGAAGGACCTGTAATAAGCACAACAGTCCAGGCCAAGGCAGAACGGTCCCACCCCTGACGCCAACATGTCTCTGTTGAAAAACAACGAGGTGCAGTAATTAGCGTAAACTGGAGTAGACAAAGAGATCAATGAGACAGAACAGAGTTCCAAGAATTGATCCATAAGTACACGGGCACTTAAACATGAAACAGAGCTGGTATTTCAAATCAGCGAGAAAGGGATTCCATTAATGCTGCTGGGCCAACAGGCTATTTATATAAAAATAAAATTAGATCCCTACTCTATATCACATGCAAAGATAAAATTCCAGATGGACTAAAGACCCAGATATGAAACACAAAAGGAAAATAAAACTTTAAATTATTAGAAGGAAATATATACAGGGTCTGGCAGAAGTAAGGACTGCTTGCGTGTGTTTGTTTGGGTAATGATATGGTGTAATAATTTATAGTTTTAATTTGAACAGTTCACCTAAAATGTCATATGGCGTGCTTGAGCGTGATATTGTTATGTTACAGAATTATATGCTTATGATTTTGTAATAAAAGAGTTTGTAATAAAAAAGGGGCGTTATTTGTGCTGGGCCCTGTAGTGCATTTTTACGACCTTGCGTGGGGAAGGCCTTCTTAAACAGGCTGCAAAGGAATAAAAGCAAATAAAGGGGAAAATGATGCTTGACTACACTTAAAATTTAAATTTCTAAATGAAAAAGACACGAAATAAAAGATGATACACTGGGAGAAAATATTTGTAACAAACATAACAAGGACTAATATCCACACAAATAAACATCATCAACAAATTAATAAGAAAAATATAAGCGACCCCTTCAAAAATTGGGCAAAGCACGTGACTAGGAATTTTGCAGAACAGGAAATTCAGACGGCCATTAAACACATAAGGAAGCTCGGCCTCTCTAACAGCCGGGAGAGGCTGATGAGAATGAGATGCTTCGCCCGGCAGACTGGCCAAGTGAGAGGGAGAAACCGACCGATGCTGAGGTGTGGCCGAAGTGGGAACTCGGCGTCCCACTAACTGGAGGGCAAAGTGGCACAACCGCCCGGGAAGGCGATTCGGCAGTGTTTACTAAAACGGAAAACCCTGCTTCCAGAGGAAGCACGTCCACGAGGAAGTTCATGGCCACACTGCCTACGGTAAAGGAGTGGCAATGTCGGAACGTCCCCAGCAGGAGGGACAAAACGTGGCACCAATGTGCGGTGCAACACTGCTCCGCGGGAGAAGTGAATGAACGAGAGCTGCCCTTGGGCTTGGCTAGATGTCAAAAACAGGATCAGTGGATAAAAAACACAAAACAAATGCAAAGAAAAATTAATTTCTTATATAATTTATGGAAGAAAACCACTCAAATGACACCCCTGAGCTTGGGTGTGTGAAGGTTCCCTTGGAAAGCCTTCCATTTTCCTTAAATGGAAAGCCTTTTACATTCCCTGCCTCCCTCCTTTAGACCTGCTTGCCCTGTGCTGATGATTGGCCCCAAGCTGGATCCTTGCCACGAAAAACCTTCTCTATGATTCCAGCCCCAGGACGACCCTTGACCCTGGCCCCAGACTAAGCCCTCACCTCAGACCCATGTCACATCGTCTCTCAGGGCCTGTGACATGGACATGATCCCGTGTCCTGTTGGCTGCACAGTCTGCTGAGAACTTCCCGCGAGAGTGTGCGTGAAGTGGGCTCGGGTCTTGCAGGCGACACTGACGGCAGCCTCAGCCGAGGGGGAGGCTGGTGGTGCTAAGTTCCCTGACTTCCTTTCCCCCCGTTCTTTTCCATCACCTGCCATCCCCTCCTCCTTTCCTTCTTCCCTTTGCTTTACTGCCAGGTCTTGGAGCCAGGGTAAGGTTTGGGGAGGGTGCCACTGAATCTCCGGGCCCAAGAGCTAAGGCCTCCTGGGCTGGGCTGGGCTGGGAAGTCAGATTCTAAGGCTGTAGGTGATCATAAGAGCAGGTGGCCTCCTCCTCCCAAAAGCCAAACAGCTGCCAAGGGGACTAGCCAGGATCACATCCAGGGCCTCAGATGGTCACAACAGGGTCCTGGAGAGAGGGTGGCCCATGACAGCCTAATTGGGCATGACAGCAGCCTGTGGGCCATATTAAGCTTAGAGCTGGTAAGGTAGCTGGTGGAGGAACAGCCAGAGCTGGCCTGGCCACTGATCCCCACAGGGACACTTGGCTCTGGAGCTCAAGTCTGCCTGCCTGAAGGCATGTCTGGCAGCTGGGGCTGCCAGGTGCTACTCCAGCCTGACTGCCAGTCCTGCTGGGAAGTGGCACCAGTGGCCCAGGGTAGCGTTTCTAGGCCCTTCTTCTGATACTTGCTGTGCCATCTTAGGGGTCTTCCCTCCCTTCTCTGGGTCTTATTTCTACTAACAACAAAGCCGTCAGCCCTTTCCCAGCCACTGTCTCTTCTGATCCTCGAAGCTTCCCTGCAACTTCTGCTAGAGATGAGAAACAGGCCCAGAGAGGGTAAGTGACTTATCTGAAGTCACACAGCTCACAGATGGCAGATCCAGGATTGGAATTCTGGGTCCCTGTTTGTGACACAACATGTTCTCATGTCCCAGGAGCTGGGGCCCATGGTGAGGGGACAGTGGTGGCCACAGTCCTGGGAGAGAACAATGCCAAATCCAGCCTGTGTCCTGAGGCTGACACTATGGCCCCCAGCAGGGCACACCCCTCTCTGGGCTGGACCAGATGACACCAAGGATCCTTCCCAGCCTGAGGTTCAAGTCTGTGGTTTCCAGTCTTTAAGGCTTTTCTCAACCCCATCACTTTCTAGCTAAGTCACCTTGGGAAGTCTCTCTTCTCTCCTTCGACATCTGTAACATGGAACCAGGTACTCCTCCCACAGTGCACGTGGGGGTAGATGGATCAGATTTGTCAAGCGTCCAGCACAAGTTCTGGCACATGGCAGGTGCTCAGTGAAGAAGAGGTCCCTTCTTTTCCATACAGTCCCTGAGCCACACACCATCTTTCAGATATGGCTCAAATCTCACACATCCCAGGAAAGCCCAGGAGATTCTAAGAGCATATGTTTAACAGTCGACACCTGCCCCCCGTCGGTTTACAAAGCCTGGCCTCACCCATTAGTTTGTGTAATGCTACAAACAACTTTCCTATTACGACTGAGGAAGCCGGGGTTACAGAGAAATAGAGTGCCAGGTCACTCCAATTCTCTAAGGTTCATCTTGCTCACATCTAAAACAGGGATACATGTTAGTATCTCTCCTGCACATAGATGCTGAGAGATAAATGACATATGAATAAAAAGTTCTTAAAAGATTGCCCAAATCTGCCCTGGCTGGTATAGCTCAGTGGATTGAGCACAGGCTGGGAACCAAAGGGTCCCGGTTTGATTCCCAGTCAGGGCACATGCCTGGGTTGCAGGCCAGGTCCCCAGTGAGGGCCATGTGAGAGGCAACCGTACATTGCTGTTTCTCTCCCTCTCTTTCTCCCTCCCGTCCCCTCGCTCTAAAAATAAATAAATAAAATCTTTAAAAAAAAAGTTTATTTAAAAAAGAAAAAAAAGATTGCCCGAATCTTGTCTCAGATATTGCTTGGATTTGCTCAATGTTGGGGCTGTAGACTCTGACCTCCAAGCTGGCCCCCCAAAACCCAGAGTCCTGGAAATGATTCATGAGAACATTGAGACAGAACCATGGACAGCGTCCCCAGAGGCTGGAGTGAGGCCAAACCCTGTCTTCAGCACCACGGACAACACCCCGGCCCTCAACGCCAGGGCCAGGGCCACTTCCCAGGAGCTCCCAAACAGCTCACGGCCAAGGGCCAAGGTCAGTGTCGAAATCCCCTCCTTCCATGCTGGGGTGGCAGAGAAAGCCTCTATTCCCCAGCTAGTTACCTGCTGCTATCTGTAAGGCCCAGAGTGGGCTACTTCCATTTCTGTTTCCATTTGCAGTTTTATATTCCAAAGGCGTTTCCTCATTTCTCACCCAGTGATTAAGGACCCTCAGGGAAGCTTTCTGGGGCTACTAGACTGGGCAAACCCACATCCCCAGGCCAGGAGAGCCTCTCAAGCCTTCTCTTTTGTTACTCCTGGACTCATTTCAGAGACAAGTAGTGAATGCCACTGGACAGAGTGTCACAGCCAAGAGTGGCATCAAGGCCAGGCCCGCTGCCACTCATCTCAAGGACTGGGCTCACTGTCCTGCTCTCAAGACATTGACTAAAGAGAAAAAGTATTTCTGACCCTTCAGCCTGTCCCACGCCCTCTCTCATGCCTGAGCGTGTAGATGATACAGAGGCGGGCGGCCATCTCTATTAGCTGCTTGCCTGTTGGATGAGAGCTAGATCCCTGCCCTGACCCCTCCACCTCTGACCTCGCTGGCTGCCTCACCGAACATCTGGAGCTGCCTTCTTCAAGGACTCCCAGGGCTTTAGTTCGGGGGTTCCCCAGCAAAGCCAGCACCTCAGTACTTCTGAGACAGCAGAAGGGGAAGACAAGGCACACAAGAATACCAGTGTCTTCCTCTGATGAATGGGAACAAGGCCGCCTTCTCAGAGTTGTGATAGAATGAGATTGTGCATCCAGCACCAAGCCTGGCACATAATGGGGCTCAGTAAGGGTCTGTTCCCTCTTCCTAACAATGAACACACAGCGATGATGAACATACGGTAATGATGATCACTACTAACGTTGAGTGCCTACTACATGCCAGGTGCTAGGTCAAGGTCTTCAGGGGTAGGGAAGGCAAGGATTATTATACCCATTTTGTTGATAAGGAAATCAAGACCCTGACGGGTCATGGAATTTGTCAAAGGTCACACAGCCGAGCATGTCACAGAACCAGATCTCCACGCTCAAACTTCAGGCTGCTTCCTCCCCTCCGGGAGATCTCTGATGGCTACAGTCGTCCTGACTTCTCGCCTGGGGGATGCAGCACAGCCCGTTCTCCGCCTGCCCGCACCTAATGCTGGGAGATCCATGCCCAGTTGGTTGGCTGTTGACAAACTTCCAGGCCCAGATACTGGAGCGGGTGAGGACGGAAGCCGAGCCCATATCCTCACTGTCCCAGGCCCCAGGGAGACTTCAAAGGGCTCGGATGCAACCCCCTCCCATCCCCACAACAGGTGCCTCCTCTCCTGACGTGGTGAGCTGGCATCGAGCCCACCTGCCTCTGCACTATCTACACACACAGAGGAACAGGGCTCATGAAGTACCCACTGCGTCACTGACACCCCACACTGGGCCCCTCCTACCTGTCACGGAGGTGAGGACACTAAGGCCCAGGGACAGGATGGGACTTCCCCCAGGACACGTGAACAGCTATGACCTCAGGCCTCCAGACTCCTTCTCCAGTGCTCCTGGCCCTAGACTACGGGCTCAATGGGGGCAGGAGCCACAACACTCTTGTTCCCTGCTGGGTCCCCAGCACCCACCTCGGGGCCTGGCCTGAAACAATTTTCTTCTCTCGCTTCCTCTGTGGGGAGGGGCAATGTGTCGCCCACATTCCCTACCCCACCCAAAGAGCCTTTACACACTAGGCCCCTAATGAGTATTTCCTACATTATTTCATTCATTCAACAACTATTTATTGAGTGCTTAGTATGTGGCAGGCACTGTTCTAGGCGGCAGGACCACAGCAGTAAGAAAAAAGACACACATAAATGGACATTCCAATCCCTTGTGACACTGACCGGAGTGAATCTGCATGTTTCCCCCACTCACTGTGCCAAAAGGGCCCCTGTTGTGTCTCCAGGACTATAGGCAGTTCCGAGAACCCGATGCGTGCTTGCTGCAGGAGTGAATGAGTAAAGGCAGGTGGAGCGGTACAGCAAAGACAGCCACCAATGAGTGAGAGGTCGCTCTATTCTAGGTGCTGAAAGTTTCATGTGCATTAATTATCTCGTAGAATCTTCCCAACAGCCACTGTGAGGCGGGCACTTTAAAGGGGATCCTGTTAGCTATCCTGCTAGCCATTCTTTCCTTTTGCCTAATTAACAGAAGTGCCCAGCTGGAAATATTCATTTCAGCAGCTTCCCTTGCAGCTAGGGTGGCCATGTGACCACATCTGGCAAGTGAGGTGTAGGCAAAAGTCCACTGAGTGGGGCTCCTAGGAAATCTATCGTTTTCCTGATAAGAAGGGCAGATGCAGAGAGCATGTCATCTTCACTATCTTTGTCCTGCCTGGAATCTCCTGTCCTGCCATGAGAATGAAAGATACATGCTAAGTATGGCAAGGATCTAGGCCATCCCTTGGATTGTTGCTCTGGCCCTGGCCTGCCTGCCTCTGGGATCCTTGTTATGTGAGAAGAATAACCTCCTGGGTGTTTATATCACTGTTCTCTTTTCCTTCTGTTACATGCAGATATACGCAATTCCAACAAGTGAGGATAAGAGGTGAAGCGATCTTCCCCAAAGACATACGACAGGTCGACAGTCTGGAATTGGCCTCTGGGTTTAATGCAGGTAAGTGCATCAGACGGTCACCTGTGTGCTACCATCCCTGCCTTTGGTTCTGGGCAGTGAGGAAGCCCTTCCCCAAACCCAGCACGTGGCTTCCTGTAAGATTTCCTGAGCACTCTGGGGTCTGGCTCTAAGTTCCCCTGATGTCCCCTCTCTTACCTGACCTCCTCCCTCTATACACAGGTCGAGATCCTCCCTTCAAACCTTACCTGTTTCAAGTCCCAGGATTCTATTCAGATCCTGACCCCAGGGAAGTACTCTCTCTCCTCTCTGCTCACCCACCTCTGCCTGACCCACAATCCGCACTGCCTGACTGCAGATGTGCACAGCAGGCTCTCAATGTTTGCAGACAGAGCTCTTGGTTTCCATCTCTTCCCCACCAGGACCCTGCACCCAGCACCAGAGGGACCTTCCTCTAGAGCAATCTGACTGGCCCTGGCATTCGCGGCCTCCAGGGTCGGGTTCCTGCCGCCTTCCCAGGGGATTTGAGTGAATTTGCTCTTGCTGTTCCCTCTGCTCCCCATCCTCCACTCCGATCAGCATTTCTAGGGTCAGCTCCAACTTCAGGTCACAGAGAGGCCCCCTCTGACCACCCTGCCTGGAACTGGTGCCCACGTCCACCACCCCATGCCACACCCTCTCTTAGCCTCCGGGTCTCTTTGAGCACAACCGAGAATCCGGTTCATTCACTGTTTGCATGCTTGCCATTCACGCCCTTCCCCGCCACCAGAGTCAGCGCTCCTTGAGGGCAGGAAACAAGCCCATCTTTCCCATCACTCCCCCCAGTGCCTGGCATGAGGCCTGGGGCTCAGGTTCAATCAGGAGGTGCTGAATGAAGCTCAAGCTCACTTCCCGCGCCTTCCCGCCACCCACTTTCTACTCCAGCCAAATAGAACTACTCGAGCTTCCCTGAGCCCTCCTGTTGCAGTTGGTGCCCAGAGCCTCCTCCAGCTCTGCCTCCAGCCAGGGCTTCCTCTCCCTTCAGTCCATCAAAAGCAAGCTGTTCTGTGTCTCATGTCTTCAGGATGTTGCTTTAAATCTCAGCACCAACAGAATCCAAGCAGATGGGCATTCCAGACTCCCGCGAGGGGGTGGGGGGGGGATGAAACTTTGGGACAGAGAGTGTGTCGTGCGTGCGTGCACACATGTATGTGTGTGGAGGGGACTGGCTACCCGCACCCTACCCTGGACAGGACAGCCTCTGGATGTCCTTGTTCTTGCATTTCTGCCTCTGGTTCCCCTATCGGAGCTAATTCTGAAATGCCCCACTCTTCCCTAAGTAGCTGTAGCTGTAAGAAAGGAGAAAGGAAAAACACTCATGTTGACTGAGCCCCTATTATGTGTCAGACATTGGTCTTGGCCATTTAATGATGATGTTGATGGGAGCAATAGTGGCTAGAATTCGTTAAGCACTTAGCACGAGCCTGACCCAATCCTAAGGGCCTGTAATCAGACAGATCCTATTATTATCACCCTCATTTTACAGATGAAGAAAAAGAGGCTCAGAGAGGGGGAGCCACCTGCCCGAGGTCACAGAGACATAAGTGTCTTGGACTCAGGTCTCTAATCCAAAACCTGCTCCTCTGCAAAGTTGAGCTGGGCAGCACCCAGGTAGGTGTCCTGGTCTGTGGGGGAGGAGACACTGCTTCCTCCTGCAAACTCCTGCTGCCTCTGAACGCAAAGGTGGGAGCCGCAGCTCCCTGACCAGAAAAGCGCTCCTGGGGGAAGGCTTGGCTGGTAAGACTTACCCTAGTCTGCAAGGCAGCAGGACAGCGCTCCAGCCCCCCAGAGGAAGCCGCAGGGTGGACGGAAGTCAAGTGAGCCTGGGTTCTGCTTCCCCAGCAAGGCTGAAGATTTTCCCAACAGCCGGGGCCAAATTTATCTGCCAATCCCCCAAAGAGCTGATTCCAGCGTCTGTCTGGAAATGTCAGCCCGTGTGGTTGGAGGAATGAGGGGAGAGTTTTCCTCTAAATAGCAGGAAGCATATGGGAGGCGGATGGCGCCCGCCACACCAACCTGCCAACTTTCACTCAAGCAAGAGCTAAAAGGGGCCCAGAGGGTCTGGAATTCCTACCACCTCCCCGGAGGCTGGGGGTTGGGGTCGGAGACAGAGACAGCCGCAATGAGAAGGGCAGAGAGAGGGCCCTGGAAGGCAGGCAGGAGCTCCTGGCTGACAGATGAGCGAACTGAGGCCGTCAGAGGGAAGGGACACACGGAAGAATTTAGCACAGCATCGGTGATGGTCGTAAGAGCTGCTGCTATGAACCACATTTGGGTTAAGCACTTTCTTTGAGTGATTTCACTTAAATTTTGTAACCAACTCTAACATAGGGGCTGCTATTCTCCCCATATTACAGATCAGGAAGCTAAGGCTCAGAGAAGGAAAAAACAGGAAATCAGACTCTCTGGGCTAGAAAGGACCTTCCAGATCCTCAGCTGAATCACAAATACTCTACAGACTTTTCTGTCAAGTTGTGGTGCAGCTGTTGCTTAAATACTTCAAGTGATGGGGAGCTCACTACCACCTGTTAGCAGCGAGCAATTTGTGTCCGAAAGATTTTCCCACTAAGCTAGAATCTCCTTCCGCAGAGCTTTTCCTGCAGGTCTGAGTGCCAGACTCAGACCCTACCTTCCCCACCAGAGACAGAAAGGCAGGGAGAAGGCCCCTCAAGGTCTCCAGTTTCCTCTCTGCAGGTGACATACCCCAGTTCCCTTGGCCACCTCTGCACCCACGACCATGGCAACCAGAGCAGCCCCTAGTCACTTACGTGTGCCAGGCGCCGTGCAAAGCCCGCCTGTACACACCCTCCTCCGAGCCCCCACAACCCCTGGGGAGACACTGTCGTCGCTCCACTTTACAGAGGAGCAAGCAGGCTCCACGAGGTGGAGAGCTCTGCCCCATCATTACGGCAAGGACGCGGGGGCAGCGGGGGTCTCACTGGGCTGCTGCTGTAAGTCTCATGACAGCTGAGGAGGCTCCTGCTGGCCCGATCTGGGGACCCGCTCGCTGACGCTGATCTAGCCTTTGCAGAGGTCATCTGGACACTGGTCCACAGCACCCCCAGGCCCACAGCACCTCCTCCCAGGGTCAAACGTAGCCCTCCCCCCGTCTCTTCCGCAGCACCGTGAAGTCCCCAATCTGGTTAACTCTCCCTGCTAGACACCTCTCTGCACCATCCCCATGGTCCTGCCCTGCCCACTGTCACCCCCAACTGTCACCAGCCCGACGCAAGGACATTTCCAGCACCCAGATCTGCCCCGCTTTTGGCTCCCTTCCACCCCCAAAATCAATGCACACGCCCTGGCCCAACAGTTGAGGCCTTCTGAGCTCTGGCCTGGGCCAAACTCTCCCGCCTTCTCTCCCCTGGTGACCCCTCAAGCCCTGTGGCTTACGAGTTTAGCAGGAGGCAGGTGAGGTCTTTCCAGAGCCCAGTGCCTCTACTTGATTCTCCCTTCCCAGTTGTTTCTCCTGAAGAACCCCTGTTCATCCTTTAAGACTCTGCTCAGAGGGACAGAATCAAGTGATCTGGCCCGGAGAATCCTGAGGGACCGGCACCTCCCTCTGACTTGCCATGTATCACACCTGCCTTGGCTGATGGAGACACCTCTCCCCTTGGCTGGATCGTGAACTCCCCTGGCGGGCGCTGCTCTAAGGCATCTTTGTAGCACGGCGCCCGGCACATGGCAGGTGCTAATAAATGTTTGTGGAGTGTGAGGGTGAATGATTAAATGGGGACCCAAGGGCATGATGAAGTATTAGAGACGACCCATAAAACAAGGCTTGTGCATGTCACAGCTTTGATGTATCAGAAACAAAAAATGCTGCTGTCAAAATAAACAGTCACAAAACATTTGATTCATGAAGATGTTGCTGTCTGCCTGCAAACTTAGACGGGTATCAGGGGATGATCTGGGATGTTTGGAGCTTCCAGGAAAAAGCTGCCTAAGTCCGAGTAAATGAAGTAACTAGGGTTCACCTGAGGGGTGGGAGGAGGTGAGCAGGAGGGCCATGGAGTGGGTCGAGGCGGAAGAGACTGGGCCCATGTTCCAGACCTGCCTCTCACTTGCTCTGTGTTGACGTGTAGGCGGCTTGGTCGCACTGAGCCGCAGTTTCTAGTCTGTAAATTGTAAAGGGCATTTGGAGAACTGATTGACGCAGATGTGTGCCCAAAGGCCTAACCACTCCCTCCGCTGTCAGGGTGATGTGACTCTCTCTGCCTGCTTCCTCCACTCACACTCCCAGCAAGGGATGCAGACGCCTGGGGTTCCTAGGTCTTGGGACCCTGTGGTCTGAAAATGCAGATCCCTGCCAGCCCTCCTGGAAGGTCGTGTGGGAGACAGCCTTCAGTGGCAGGTGAGTGGGAAGTGGCGGGATTGTGGACTTGATCCTGTGGAGGAGCTTTCTAATCAGAAGTGGAAGGAATACAGAGTGAGCTTCCCATCTCTGAGGGTATGCAAGCAGTGGCTGGACACCTCGGGATCAGGAATTCTGACCCATGGTAGAAAAGAATTTAGACCAGCAGATAGTGAAGGCCCCCTTGAAGGACCACTGGGTCTTTTCTCTTTCCTCATGTGGGGCCTCGCCCTGACCCACGCCCAAGATTATGCTCTCTCATTACCAGCCAGACTGAGCTTGCTCCTTCCACGACACCCCTCAAAGACTCAGCCTTCAGGATCAAGTCCAAGCTCTTATCCTGGTCTGGACCTGCCATTGCGTGTCCACTGGTTGTTGCCCCACCACATGGCCTTGACATTTTCTCCTGCCCACAATGGTCTTCCCATACTCTTCTTGTTACTCAGCTTAGGGGTCACCTCCTCCAGGAAGACTTCCTTTCTCCCATGCTGGCCTTTGTGTTCCCTCAGCCCCTGTACACATACCCACATTACAGATGAATCATCTATGGGCTCCTCCCACTCCCTGCAAATCTGCCAGACCGTTGAGGGCCAGGACAGCTCCTTCCCAGGCCCAGCATGGGCTCCGACACAGAGAAGGCTGATGTCTTCCGAGCTGGACTAGCACTTGGGAGCTTCTGATTTCGAGAGTCTAAAGCTGCTTCGATGAGCTTCTGACTACAAGATCTGTGCTCAGGACTCTTTTCTATAGTTACATTGTTTCCTTTTTTGATGATAAAGGTCATACATCTTGGGAAATTCAGGTCAGTACAGGAGGGGGAATTTGCTGGGTGCTGCCACTGCTTGGTCTACTGAGGCTACAGACACATTTTTGTTTGGAGGGGCTGCCCTCTCCTCCTTTCCACTGGTGGAGTTCTGGGGGTGCTGACTCCATCTCCAGCTGAGCTGTGGTGCAGAGGCCAGGCTGCCAACCAAAACAGCTGGCTGAGGGGCAGGCACCTCCCCAAATTTAACACATCAATGTTGAGACTCAGTTTTGAACCTTGTGTTTGAGCTATCTGGTAAGAAGTCTTGCATGGTCCATCTTATCTCCTATACAAGAGAGCCCTATAAGAACACGGGAGCAACACATGGAAGCAGAGCTGAGAAACAGTGAGAGAAACTGGGTCCTAGTAACAGGGTCTGGGCCCCTGGATCCTGCTGATCCTGAAGCCATTCCCTCTGAACTTTACAGTTACAAGCCAATGAATTTCATTTTTGTTTAAACCAGTGGGGGCTGGGTTGTCTGTCACTTGTACTTGAAAAGTACCTGAATGATACAAACAAAAATAAAAATAGAACTTGTCCATATCTCACCATTCAGAGGAAACCCCCATGAGGAGTGTGATGCTTTTCCTCCTGCATGCTTCCCTTGGCAGGAGCACGCATATATTTATGTACATTTTTCCTAACAAAAATGAGACCATACAATATTCGCCGTTTTGAAACCTGCTATTTTTCCCTCAACAATGAGCCATGGACATGTTTCCATGTCAACAGTATAGATCTATGGCATTGTCTCCACAGCCTCTGAGAACGCCATTGTCTGGCTGGACCCTCATTTAGTTAACCATCTCTTGCTGATAGATAATTGGGCAGTTTCTAATTTATCACCGCCATCAAGAAAGCGCAGTGAACTTATTTGTAAAATGTGTACACTCGCTCGTGCTGGATTATGTGTGACTAAGATTCCATGATCCCAAGCGTTTGAATTCGCCGGTGTCAGTCTCCCTGTCTAAGATTGAAGACTCTGTGTCTGTAAGCTAGTATCTGTCCTTCTGGGAAGGTTCAGTGGTTATCAAAAACAAGCAAATCTAGGGCCAGGGGGTTCCCATAACAGTTTCTCCCATGAGAGCTCTCATTAGCGATGCAAGTCAGTTGGTGGGGAGGTACCTGGGGCTTGGGGCTCAGGGCTTGGGGTTGGGGCTGGTGCTGGCCGTGTACGTCCCGCTAAGCTGTCCACCTCCCTGGGCCTCATCCCCCAACCGGGTCTGACTCTCAGTGACAGAGGAGAGTGAGCCTGGGTGCCAGGCAGCACTGAGAGCCCAGGCAGCACATGACGAGCACAGAGTAGGCGCCGCCTCTGGCGGTCATGGTGGTGACGGCCGCAGCCCCCAGCGATGCAAAACCAAGACCGGTCTAGCCCTCTACGTGTGTTAACTCACTAAAGCCCCACAGCCACCCCCTGACACTGCTGTTCTTGTCTCTGTTTCACAAAAGAAAAAACTCAGCCTCACAGAAGGGAAGTGACTTGTCCGAGGTCACACAGCCGAGAAGTGGCAGAGCTGAGGTGTGACCCAGATCTGCCGACTCCCCAGCCCACATCTTATTTTATTGGACAACTCCTCCAGGCAGGACTGTGGAAGTCCTAAAATCCCCCATCTCCCTTCCCAAGTCTTAACACTAAGGAAAGACCCTAAAGCCAGAAAAGTATTAAGAAGACAACACAGATCTCCTATGTCCCCGTGCCCCCGGACGGAACCACTGTGAACAGTTTTCAGAAACACACACAGTTCTTACAGAAAAATGATATCATGCTATCGATGCCGTTTTATAACCTCTTCTCTTTCAACTCTGTAACACAGTGTGAAGTTCCTTCTGCAACAGGAAATGTAGAGCTGTGGCCCCGTTTCTACCAGCTGCAGCGGGTGCCACTGTACGGCTGCAGTGCGTGGATTTAACTAGTGCCCCGTGACAGAAAAGTGGGTTCCCAACTGTCCTATTATCAACAATGCTACAGCAAACGCTTTCCAGTATGCCTAGCTCCCTGTCATCCTGCAGGTCCCAGCTCAAATGCCACCTCCTTAGGGAAGCATTGTGAACCCTTTGTAACATCGCCACGCTGACTTCCATCACTGCACTGACGGCGTCTCTGCGTGCTCAGTTCATTTGTTTGAGTGACTGAATAATGCCGGTCTCTCCCCAAGGCCGTGTGCTCTGTGACGGGCATAGACTAGCAGGTACTAGCCCTCAATGAATGTCTTGGGAAGGCAGGAATGCCTCTGGGGCAGGCGCCCGGTCTGCAGAGCAGGCGCCCCTGTTTCAGGGCTTAGAGACACCCTCTGCCATGCCGCCTTGCAGGCCACGTCCCCAGAACCAGTTCGGGGACCCAGAGATCGGCTGTAGAACTCGGTTCCAGTCACGGCTGCTTGGAGATTCCATGCCAAGTGCCTGCCTTCCAGAGCCCTTCACACGCACACAAGACCCACAGGGCGCTGGAGCTGGAGAGAGCTGGCAGAACTCTCTACCACGTGCTGGCCGTGGGGCCTTGGGCCAGTCATTTCCTCTTTTGAGGGCTTAGTCCCCTCATCTGTAAAATGGGGCCAATACCACCCACCTCACAGGGTTGTTCTGAAGATTAAGGAAAACAATGAATGTGCTCAGCACAGAGTAGGTCCTCAGGAAATGGCAGTGCAGGCCCACATGCAGTTAGTTCAGAGGTTAGGTCTGACCCTGCCTCACCTGGATGGCCTCTTTTTAATCTCGAATGATTCCTAGTTATGCCCTGGCCGCCTCCCCTGGCTGGTCCCTTGGAATGCCACATTCCTACCCTTCAACCCCTGTTCAATGGCTCAATGCTCTGCGCTGACCCCTTGTCACACTCCCTGATGCCTCATCTGCTGCCTATGGCCACAGACACCTGCCTGGCTTCCCGAGCCTTAAAAATGCAAGAGGCGCCGGCACATGTCTGAGGAGCAAACGGAGGAACCCTGCCCTTCTGGGGGGGCGGGCACTTCCTGGCCCCCGATCCTCAAACACGGCCAGTGGTGCCGGCCTGAGTCAGCCCGGTTTCTCATCCCAGTTCCTGCCCCTGAGCGCTCTCTGGCCGTGTGACAGTAACTTTATCTCCCTGGGCCTCCCTTTCCTCCTCTGTAAAATGGGGAGAACAATAGAGTCTGCGAGGATTCAGTGAGATAAACTAAAACATTTAGCAAGAGCCTGGCATTTAGACAAGTGCTCCGTAAGTATTAACTATTATTGTTATAATTGCTTTTTAGCCTTTTTACTGTGAAATATCAGTACATAAAACAGGGCTGTTTACTGAGTGAATTACCATGAAAGAAAGAGCTGCGAACTGCCACGTGAGTCGGTGGACAGAGCAGCGCCAGCCCCTCAGAAACCCCTCCCAAAACTCTTCCCAATCCTTACACCCTATTTGCTCCACGAAGATAATCCGTTTTTAACTTTTCTAGTGCTATTATTATTACTACTACTGATAACAATAAGCAAATAAAAACCATAAAACTGTGGCTACTCTGCCCCGACTGAACCAGGCTCCCGGCACCCTGGCTACCTCTGTCCTGGGCATGGAGACTCCCCAGCCGATTTCCCAACTTGGGCTCTGGCTGTTCTTTAAATAACCAGCTTGTTAGCAAAACAGCAGCAGTAACACCTCCCTCGCTGCCGCCCAGGCCTCCATCTTTCCTCACAATGCTGACGGCTGCTCCCCCAGCTTGTGCCAAGGAATCCCGTTCTCCGTCACTGGGCCACACGTGCCAGGGGCTGCCAGCTATGCTGTGTTCTCAGTGGCCACAATCCCGCCCCTCTGGCTGTGCCTGGCCTGGGGGGCAGAGGGTGGCACTGAACGACAGTAGTTTTCAGGAAAGGCTGCGATGCTGACAGCTGAGCCCTCTCCCTAGGCCCATGCCTCGGGTCTGCCCATCAGCCTCCCACAGGGTCATCAGGAGTTTAGCTGAGATGATGAAGAAGAGGACACACTTAGTGGAATGCCAGGCACTAATATACAATTGCTCAAGAAATGCTCCAAGTTATTCAGGTGGCTCCTGTTACAGATCTAGTCCCTGGAGGGGACACGCAGGAACTAGGGCACAACCAGGAGAGTGTGCGAAGGATTAAATCCCACAGAAACCCACGGCTCTCAGGCTGAGACGTCCTCGTCACTTCTTTTCCTGCAACAGCTTCTCAGCCAAATGCAACTGCTGTCTGCAGTCCCTACAATAAGCCAGGGGACAGATTAGGGGCACCAGGCTGGGGGAAGCTGATTAAAAGGGCCCTTTTCATGGTTATTAATAAGAAAGCTGGCACCACACGAGACTGCAGCTCCTTGTTCTTGAAGAAGCACTTCTACTTATATTATCTACAGTGAATTTCACGGGTTTTTAAATTATCCTATATCATTTGCATATGATACATATTTACAAGACTTTTCCCTTCTCAGAACCATCCCACCAGGGAGGCTGGGCAGCTGTTGGCAGAGGAGAGAATGGAGACCAGAGGAGCGGGCCACCCTGCTGAAGGCCTGAGCTGGCTGCATGCTCTCTGGGGTCAGCAGCTAAGAGGCCACTGGGCTCAGGGCCCTGATGATGTCTAGGTGGAGGGAGGTAACAGAGCCTTCTCTCCTCTGCCTTTTTCCTTCCACAACTATTTACTATGCACCCACTATATGCCAGGCACTGGCCAGCTGCTGGCTGTCCAGTGGGGGATGAAGTAGTTCTTTTTCACCCTTGGGGAGCAGAGGCCACGTGAACAGGCAGATGGTAAACAACTGTCCCATGCAGTGCTGAGTGGTGGCCGGGTGACCCTGGGCAAGCCCCTTAACTCATTTGAGCCTCAGCACCCTCATCTGTGAACTAGACTAGCCACGCCTCTGAGGCCCAGGGGTGGCGAGAGGATGAGACGCAGAGATGTGGCGAGTGTCGGGCGCTGGGCTGGCCCTGAGGGGTGTGTTCTTGGGATCATCGCTGTGGGAAAGGTGACAGGACCGGGCTTGGGGGAGCAGGTGGGGGCAGAATGCACATCCTCAGACGGGCGGTCAGAGAGGCTGTGGGCCCTGCACCTCCTCCTGTGCTGAGGTCAGTTCATGTGGGAACTGGAAGAATGTGGACATAGCAGGCTGGTGGGGCAGGAACTACAAGGCTCCCCAAGATTCAGGAGCTCTGATGGCCTCACCTCAGCCCCAGCGGGCTAGCCCCTCCTCTTCCCTTCCCACACCCTTGTCACCAACTGTCCCAGCCCCTTGGGTGTGGCATGGGCTAGCCTTTGAGGGAGACAAAGCTGGGCTCACTGTGCATCCTCAGGCAAGTGGCTTCCCTCCTCTGAGGCTGTTTCCTCTGAAAAAAGGAAGCCATCACCATGCCCGCCTGTTGGGTGGTTGGGAGGACTGGGGAAGACAAGCAGTTAAACTCTAAGTTGAGCTCAGACACAATAAAGCTCTGAGGTCCCTTCGCCAGCATGTGGGTGTCAGTGGGTGGGAGAGCCGGGCATTTCCCAGCTGTGCGGAGCATGAGTGGGTGGTGTGCAGCCCTGATTCTGTGTGTCCAAGCTGGCGGACGCAGTTACTTACCAACCAGGGAGCTACGTGCAGAGGGAAAACAGGAACCAGTCGGGAACTAGCAGGCGTCACCTCACGAGTGGGCGGTGGACCTAGGGCTGGCACACACATCCCTCCAGGCACTCAGTCAGAGGAGCTGGCAGCAACCAGTGTGGGACAGGAGCCCTCCAGTGCCGGCAATGACCAGGTTTGGACGACCAGGTGCCTGGCGGAAGGGAAGGCACCAGTACCTGCGGAAATGGGGGAGAATGTCAAACTAGGAAGTGCCTGAGATAATCTCTCCACCCTGAGATTCTTGGACTTGTCCTGGGAGCCCTGAGGAGGAAGACACCATGCAGCGATCATAAAAATCCAAGTGTACAACACTCCATTTTTCTAAGCACTCCAGCCTCCTGGCTCATGGGGGCCCACATTGTTTTTCAGAGGTTTATTTGCATGTCATGCATATTTATGGTGCCTTTCCCACCACCCACAGAATCCCCATAGTGGCCGAATCTCCGCAGCAGCCTAGAAGCTGGGTTTCAAAGCCTTTGATCCTCCCTGTCTTGCTCTGCCCTCACCTTCCCTGAATGGGGGCAGTCAGGAAAGCCACACAGTCCTGAGATGAATCCCAGCTCAGCCGCTCACTCACGGAAGGACAGCTGTCCTGTTCTGAGCCTTAGTTTCCTCACTTGTCAAATGGTATTAAGAGTGCCTCCTCTGAAGCACTTATGGTCAAGATGGAGGGGCAGGTAGACATGTTTCACTTCCTCACGCAACCACAGAGAGAATTATAAGTATATCTCAAAACAAATAATAACCAGAACTGTCAGAAAATCGAGCTGTAAAGAAGCCCGACAACCAAGGATTTAAAGAAGCCACATTCATCTAGATGGGTGTCTTTTCTAAGACGGAGTCAAAGCATCTCTACCTAAAACACAGAAACAAACACAGGGAGGCTGCTGAATTGAGGAGACAAAGAAATACAGCCCAAATGAAAGAACAGATCTAAACCACAGAAAAAGAACTAAATGAAACAGAGATAACCAACCTATCAGATGCAGAGTTCAAAACACTGCTCCAAGAACTCATTGAGTATGGCAGAACTCATTGAGTTGGAGCATTCTGGTGATCAGAATGCTCCAAGAACTCATTGAGTATGGCAAAAACATAAGGGAAGAAATGAAGGTTATGCTAAGTGAAATAAAGAAAAACCTACAGGGAACCAACAGTGGAGAGGATGAAGCCAAGAATCAAATCAACAATTTGGAGTACAAGGAAGGAAAAAGCATTCAATCAGAACAGCAGGAAGAAAAAAGAATTAAAAAAAAAAAAAGGAGAGGCTTATGAACCTCTGGGACAACTTTTTTTCTGTACTGACATCCAAATCATAGGAGTGCCAGAAGAAGAAGAGGAAGAGCAAGAAATTGAAAACTTATTTGAAAAAATAATAAAAGAAAACTTCCCTAATTGGGTGAAGGAAATAGACATAGGAGTCCGGGAAGCCCAGAGAATCCCAATTAAGTTGGACCCAAAGAGGCCCACACAGACACATCATAATTAAATTACCCAAGATTAAAGATAAGGAGAGAATATTAAAAGCAGCAAGAGAAAAGGAGACAGATACCTACAAAGAGTTCTCATAAGACTGTCAGCTGATTTCTTAAAAGAAACGTTGCAGGCAAGAAGGGGCTGGAAAGAAGTATTTGAAGTCATGTAAAGCAAGGACCTACAACCAGGATTACTCTATCCAGCAAGGCTATCATTTAGAATGGAAGGGCAGATAAAGTGCTTCCCAGACAAAGTAAAGCTAAAAGAGTTCATCATCACCAAGCCCTTATTATGTGAAATGTTAAAGGGACTTATCTAAGAAAAAGAAGATCAAAACCATGAACATTAAAAGGGCAACAAATTTACAGCTATCAACAACTGACTCTGAAAAACAAACTAAGGAAACAAATAGAACAGGAACAGAACCATAGATATGGAGATCATTTGGACGGTTATCAGCTCGGAGTGGGAAGGGGGAAAATGGGCGAAAAGGTGAAGGGATTCAGAAGTGTGATCTGTAGGTACAGAATAGATGGGGGTGGTGTCAAGAACAGCATAGGAAACAGAGAGGCCAAAGAACTTCTATGCACAACCCACGGACATGAACTAAGGGGGTTCTGCTGGAGGGAAGGGGGTATTGCGTGGAGGGGGGAAAAGGGGGAAAAATTGGGACAACCGTAATAGCATAATCAATAAAATATATTTTTAAAAAGAGCGCCTCCTCTGAGGGCTACTGTGAGGATTAAAAAGAAAAAGCAGGTAGAATACCTGGCTCTGTCCCTGTCCCCTGCACTCAGAGCAGGAGGCGCTGCATTACATCACACCCCTGTCACCTCCCACGTAACACATCTTGTGCAAGAGGCAAAGAGAAGCCAGGTGTCCCTCTCCACCCACCTCTCCTGAACAGGTGCCACCGCTCCTGCTTGGATCTTTAAATCAGCAGGAACCCGGCCCTCCTGCGAGAAGAAAAGGGCTCCTCCATTCCACACCCCCTTCGCAGGAGCCTCTTAGCTGCCTTGGAGGCCTCAGTGAAAACCCCCCGCCCTCCACCTTTCTCATTCTACAGGTGGGGAAAGTGAGACACAATGGAAACGAGTTCTGTGGGGGCACAGAACACAAGAGGTTGGGCTAGGGTCTGAACACAGGCTTCTACCTCTCAGCCCTAGGAGGGGAGGTACAGGGTCCGTTCACAGGAGGAATATGCAGAAAGGGGTCACTGATGGTGGGGGAGGGTCACCTTTCCCTCCGGGTCACCCCAGGGCCCTGGAAAGCCCTCACATCTCTAGCCTCCCTGTATCCACTCCTACTCTGTGCCGAGCCCAGAGCAGGCTAGGCCCTATTTCCTCCTTCCCAGAGCCCTGCGACGTTATCCCTGCTTTTCAAAGGGAGAAACAGGTTCAGGGAGTTTCAGGAGTTCCCCATGGGCACACACACCGAGGAAGAGGCAGAGCATTTTGAGAGCTCCAAGACCCAGCACTTAACCCCCTAGGCCTCCTCCAGAGGGAAAAGTCACCAACCAAGCCCTGGCCGGTGTGGCTCAGTGGACTGAGTGCCAGCCTGCTAACGGAAAGGTTACCGGTTCGATTCCCAGCCAGGGCCCATGCCTGGGTTGCAGGCCAGGCCCCCAGTCGGGGGCGGGGGCGAGAGGCAACTGGGGGCCTGATTGATGTTGCTCCCTTCTCTTTCTTCTTCCCGTCCCTTCTCTCTAAAAATAAATAAATAAAATATTACAAAAAAAAAAAAGAAACAAAGAAAGAAAATCACCAACCAAGACAAACAGGCATAACCATCTGGTTGAAAAAATGTTTAAGTAGCAGGAAAAGAAAATACCAAACTCCAAAAAAATTCTGAATTAGTGGACATGAATTCTTAAAGATGTATATAAGATTTCAAGATGCATCATGGCGTGTGAAAATTGCCAAGACATGAAAATCCAGGGCTTGGGGGATGTGTTCCCGAACAGGCTGTCACTTTTAGCAAGAATCGACCAGAGCCCGAAGCTGAAGGAAAAGAGGTGGCGGTGGAGGCAGGCACCTCTGCAGGGCAGTGGGGCAGCAGCGCTGATCTGGGGGTCCCGAGACCTGTATTGGAGTCCCCCTCCTTCCTTGCCGAGGGACCACAGCAAGTCTCCTCTCGCATCCCCCACTTTGCAACAGGTGGGAGAAGCAGCAGACGGTCTCTTGGGTTCCTGCCAGGTGTTTAGATTCCGGGACTTCCGACATGGATGAACTTCCAAGAACATTATTTGAAGTGAAAGAAGCCACGGAAGACCACAGAGTGTATGATTCACTTCTAGGAACTGTCCAGAACAGGCGACTCTGGGGGGACAGAAAGTGGATGAGTGGTTGCCAATGGGGGGACCGGGAGGGGATGAGAGCTCAGATGTTTGTGGTTCACTTTTGGGATAATGAAAATGTTTTAAAATGGATCATGGTGATGGATATGCAACTCTGTGAATATACTAAAAAGCACCGAATTGTACACTTTAAAGAATGCATTGTATGGTATATGAATTCTGTCTCAAAAAAGCAGTTACAACAATCTAGCACTAAAAAAAAAAGATTCTTTGATTTCCAAATGCGTAGCAGTTCTCCAGGCGTCTGCGGCCGTCTCAGGGCTCTTCTTCCGCCATGGCCTAGGAGTATTTCCCAAGAAGCCCCCAACGTACCCCCAGACCCTCTACCCCAGACGCCTTTGCACTCCACATTTACCTCCTCCAGGAAGCCCTCCCTGACCTCCCAGCTAGGTCAGATCCCTGCTTCCTGACTCCTAGGCTCCATCTATTTCTCCTTCTGGCCACTTATCGTGCTGACGTGAGGAAATAGTTTCCATGATTATTGGTTGACCCTGCTTCCTCCCTCAGACTGGGAGCTCCAGAGGGCAGGGATCATCGTCCTTGGTCATCACTGTCAACACTGAGTGCAGTCAGTGCCTGGCATAGAGTAGGTGCTCCAGAAATGGTTGCCGATTGAAGGAATGAATGGAAGTTCCGAACCCTGGGATGCACACTTGGCTTCCGGCCCTGGCTCCACCACATCCTGGCCAGGTGATACGGGGCAAGTCATGTAACCTGAGAGTCTCAACGCCTACTTCCGAGAGGAGCCAGGGGATTCAAAGGGATAATGGACAGGGAGAGTACTTTATGAAGTGGCTCCTCCCACAGCTGCCCCCACCTTGGCAGACGCAACCCCCTCCTTCCATCACTCAGGCCCGAATCCCGGAGTCATCCTTGCTGCCTCCCTCACCCTCACCCTCCGCATCCGAGCCGTCAGCAACTCCTACCGGGTCCACCTTCACATTGCATCAAAAAGCTGATGCGCCACCTGCACTGCTGCCACAACTGTGGACTCAGCCATCATCATCTCTCCCCTGGATTAGTCACGTCCTCTCTCGTCTCTGCTTCTGCTTTGGCTCCTGACACAGAAACCGGAGGAAGCAGGGTAAAACACAAGTCAGATCCTGTCCCTCTGCTCTTAAACCTCCAGGGCCTCACCTCACCTCAAGTAAAAGCGGATGGCCCCACAGACTCGGCAGGTGCCACCTACAGATACCGCCTCTGGGTCTCCCCTTTGCTCTCGCCGACTCCCTTTGCCCCGGCTACACTGGCCTTGGTGCTGATCCTTAAGTACACCAGCCGTGCTCCTGCCGGAGGCCTTTGCCCTTGCTCTTTCTCTGCCTGGAATGTTGGTGCCCGGAGGTCCGTGAGCCTTGCCCTCTCCCTTCCTTCTGATCTTTGCAGAGACCCAACCTTGTCAACCAGAGGCAGTTCAGCACAGCGGTTAAGACTCTTCGCTGAAAAGCATGGGCTCGAGGTAAAACCCTGGCTCGGCCAGTTACATAGCTGGGTGACCTTGGGAAAGTTTTTAACTTCTCTGGGACTCGGCTGCTCATTTCTGAAAGGGGAGCGATTCCTCATCCGGTTGTTGTGAGGCCTAAATGTATTCAGGGAGCACCGCCTTCACATCAGCTGATCCCCTCGCCCACCCATCCACTGCTCCTAATATCCCCAGGGCCTGGCCCACCCTGCCGCATTGTTCTCCTGGCACCTGCCACTATATAACGGGTATGCAAATGAGTAATCTACCCTGATTATCGCCTGCCCCTCCCACCGAAATGTCAGCCCCACAAGGCAGAGAGCTTTGTCTCTTCGGTTTAATGGCCAGATCCCCAGTGCCTAGCGCAGCACCTGGCCTGTGGAGCTGCTCAGCGAAGACTTCGCTCAACAAATGTTTTCACTGCGGAATAAATCGTTATTGACTAATTGTCATTCCCTTCCTTCCTGTCATCGACATTTTCTTCTCCAGCCCAGCTGGAGTTCCAGGTCCATGTAGCCAGGTTCCTCCTGCCAGTTCGGCCTGCCACCCTGTGGACACCTCACACGCTATGTGTCCAGGGCCCAGTCTGTGACCTTCCCTGGGGACCTCGCCCTCTTGCATCACTGCCTAACCTGGTACCCGAAACCAGCTCTCTCTCTTCAGTAACCAAGAAGCCCGGGGGCTCCCATGCCCCTGTCTCCTTCTCCCTCCCCAGTCATATGTAAAAACCAAGACCATGTCCTACATTTTTAACCTTCCTAAACATCTCTCAGATCTGCTTCCTTTTATCCCCAGAGTCACCCCCACCCCGTCCCAGCCCGCATTATCTCTTGTTCAGACCACTGCATGGGCCTCCTCCCCAGGCACCCTGCTGCCTTCCTCGGTCTATTTTCTATGCAGCAGCCAGGAGGATCTTTTCAAAACACATGTGGAGCAAATGAAAGCCCTGCTCTGCAAGCTTGAAAAGTCAAAATCCCCATTACTCAAAAAACAAACCAACTGGAGCTTTTCAAAAGACTTCACTCAGGGCTCCTCAAATAATAAGCAGCTTCCCCAGGTAAAGTGATATTATTGGTTGTACAACAGTTCAATTTACAAAATGGGTTTACCTTTAAACTCAATAAATATTTGTGAAGTTGAATTGAAATGAAAAAGTAGTTTTTAAAACCGGCATTTATGGGGTTCTCTCACACACTCACACACTGGGGCTTTTTGCACCCCCGCGCCTCGGTTACTCCTCTCAGCAAACCAGGCAGGTGGCAGTGACTCTGGTTTTCAGATGTGGCAACTGAGGCTCAGAGAGGGGAGGTGACTTGTCCAATGTAACGCAGCTCCCAAATCCCCCCCGAGTCCTCCCAGACACTGGAGGCCAGGGCCACAGGGTGCCAGCTGGGACAGGCAGAGGAGCGGAGCCTCCTGTTCCCCAGCTGACTGCTGCAGTGCCAAGGGCCTCAGAACCCACAGACAAAACCTGCTCGTTTCCTGCTCCCTGCCTCTGGCCTTGCACTTTCCCCACTCAGGGTAACTGCTCCCGGGCTGGTCTCAGCCGCCAGCACTGAGGCTCCTGCCTGCACCCCCTCGGTACCGGCTGCCAGACGCACCAGCTGCAACGATTTGAGGTTGCTCCTGACCTGACAGCGCCCTCGCCTCTTGCGCTGTGTCCTTCCCAGATCTTCTGCCTTAGGGCCCATGGTTCCTCCGCCTCCTCTGATGGCTGGCCCTCCAGCCCTCTGTCCTGAGTCCACATGGACCTCCCAGGTCTCTCTGTGCAGCCCGGCCTCACCCCTGAACCCAGGTGAGGCTCAACGCTCTGCTGGCTCCCAGGTCTCCCTCCATAAGCCCCTTGTGCCCCCACATCCAAAATGGACCTCATCACCTTCTCCCCCAAACCTGCCCCTCACTAATGTGTCTCGAATCACAGTTTCTCTCCATGCCCACTGCCCCGTGCTCGGTTCAGGCCGCGTCCCTCCTCAGGGCATTTGAGCACAAGCCACATATCTTCCCACATGCCACCCACGACACCCACATGCCAGGCACCCACTTGCTTCCCCAGCCATCCACCAACTACCTACTCACCCAGACTCACCATCCACTCGCTCCTTCCTCTACCCGCCAGTCCACCACCCACAGTTTACTGAGGCCTCTCCCATTGCCAAGCCTCACGCTGGACATTACGACACAAAAGCGACTTAGACCTAGTCCTTGGCCTCAATAGGCTCACCGTGGAGCTGGTATTTATTTATTTAGATTTTTAAAATTTGTCTTTTAGAGAGACGGTAAAAGAGGGAGAAAAGGAGAGGAACATCGATGGGTTGCCTCTCCTATGCTCCCAAATGGAGACCTGGCCCGCAACCCAGGCATGTGCCTTGACTGGGAATCAAAGTGGCAACCTTTCAGTTCGCAGGCCAGCGCTCAACCCACTGAGCCACGCCAGCCAGGGCTGGAACTAGGTCTTGAAGGGTGAATAGGAATCTGTGGGGGGTGGAGGGAGGAACGGTGGGCATCTAGGTTGAGGGATAAACACGGGCACAGAGATAGGAAGGAGACACCTGGGTGCCTGAGGAACTTGACCAGACGGGTGGGGCGTAACAGAGGTGAGGATTTAAGGGCCAACTGAGGCCAGCTCTGCAGAGGCCTTCAGGACCCAGTGAGAAAGGAATTTGGACTTTATCTAAAGTGTGGGCCCTGGTGGGCTCCAGCTCCACCACCTTGTACTTGTGTGGCCCTGAACAAATGACCTCCATGCTCCCTGCCTGTAAAATGGGAATAATAATGTACCTACTACAAAGGACTAAATGAACTAATGCATGTGTGTATTATGACTCTTAGCACAGAGCCTGGTATATAGAAAATGCTCGGTAAGTATAGTTGCTATTAGTCCTCATATCATTATTAATTAATTTGCTCTAGTCAGCTAGTAGACAGCAGAGAGTTTTATTGGGTTGGCCAAAAAGTCTGTTTAGTATTTTCTTTTTTTTTTAAAGATTTTTATTTATTTATTTTTAGAGAAAGGGGAAGGGAAGGAGAAAGAGAGGGAGAGAAACATCAATGTGTGGTTGCTTCTTGAACGTCCCCTACTGGGGACCTGGTCTGCAACCCAGGCATGTGCCCTGACTGGGAATCGAACCGGCGACCCTTTGGTTTGCAGCCTGCGCTCAATCCACTGAGCTATGCCAGCCAGGGCTGTTTAGTATTTTCTATAAAATAAAAGATGCGCTTTTCATTTTCACCAATAACTTTATTGATTTGGGTATTTTGAGTATGTCGGCTCTTTCCCGCTATTGGCTTCTAGTGGGTAGAGGCCAGGGGTGCTGCTAAACGTCCTCCAATGCATAGGACAACCCCACAGCAAAGAATTACTTGGCCAAAATATCAATAGTACCAAGAAACTTTGCAAACCACATTTGACACATTTGATCAGTCACAGTACCTTCCCCATTAACTGTGAAAATCTTTTTCTGCATTTCAGTTGCATGTTTACCTTTCTTGAAATAATAAAGCATAATATGCCAAAAATGTTGTATATTTTTCTTCCATCCTCGATATTAAAATGGCTGCACAAAAATTCACCATTTCGATAAGTATTTTTAATGCACACAGATAGGACAGCTGTCACAATGCAATCTAACAAAATTGTTTTGAATGACGTCCAAGACAACTAAGCACCACGAGACCCATCGTACGGAAAAAACGAAATGAACTTTCTGGCCAACCCACTTCATAAAGTGCGTGCCAGTCTGGACTGCAACGCCCCCGGCTCAGCACCGGGGTAACCTGGAGTGAGCTTCGTTGCCCCTGCCCAGGATTTCCCAGGCTCTGACCAGCCCCTGCCCCACCAGCTCCAGCCTTGTCCTCACCTACCGACTGCCCCCAGCCAGTCACGCCTTACTGCCCTGGGGCAGTACCCCAGACCGGACCCCAAGGCCCGGATGAACTTGTCATGCCCTGCCCTTCATTTTGAGTAGTAAAGGGCATCTGAGCCCCAAGATTCAAGACCTTTCTGACGCGGGAAGCCTGTCTGCCCTCTCTGACCACTCTAGGGACACCACCCTGTGAGGAACAGCAGCTCCTCTCCCAGGACATCAAGAAGCTCTTGACATGGGTTTGTCCTCTTACCCTCACAGCTCTGCGCCGGTGTACGGTCACCCATTCTGCAGATGACAACATTGAGCCCCAGGAAGAAGACAGTACTTCCTTTGCTCTCAGCTGCACAGCAAGAAAACAGATGAGCAGGGATTCAAACCCTGGCTGGTCAGACTCCAGGGTCCCAGCTCTCTCCCCCAAATTATCAGGGCCCAAGACAACACACAGACGTGAATTTTCAAGTCCAGAGGAGTGCTGTCCATGAAGACTCCGAGCAAGGATGGAAATGCTCTCATATGCACAGTCCAATTGTGGTCATGAGCCACATGTGGCTGCTGAGCACCCGAAATGAGCCTAGTGCGACTAAAGGACTGAATTTAAATGAAACGAAATTTAAATAGCCACATGTAGCTTGTGGCTGCCCTATCAGAGAGCAACAAGACCAGACAGCTTTTAACATTTTCTACTCTGAGACCGCACTTCCAAATGCTCACACTTTTTGAACCATGACTCACAAAACCTTTTGCCATTTTGTGGAAAGAGGCCTACCAGGTACCACCTGGTCCTTGCTTTGATAAACAGAGGCTATCCAGCACCCACAAGTTAATTGCTTTTTTACAATTCAAGGTCATTCAAGAACTAGCTGCCAAACTCCTGCTCTGTGCCAGGCACCGAGCCAGATGTGGAAGACGGACGCGCTTGTCCCTGCCCCCAAGGGGCTCAGTCTGCTGGGGGAGATGTCCTACATTAGAGTCTGTGACAGCGGGCAGGTGCCAGGACGAGGTTTATACACAGTCTGGGAAGCTGGGGGTGGACAGGGTGGCCAGCTCAGCAGGGGGAGTCCAGGATGCCTGCACAGAGGAGACATTGACACAGTGTGACAGAACTTCACAGTTTGCACGGCCCTTTCACAACCGCTCTCTCACTTGCCCATCACGACAGTTCGAGCCCAGCCTGGTCTCCGGTTTTCTTTGCACTGGATTCACATAAGCACGCACTCCTGGAATGAGCAGTGTGGGCCACGGCTCTGAGCCACGGTGGGCGAGGACAGAGCTGGCTTGGTATCCGCTCCCCTGGATCCACTCACACCCGCTTCTTGGGAAGGTTTACCCAGGACCCAGCCAGCTGGTGCCCAAATTTGTTTCATTTGAGGACTTGGAAATCAGATGTTCCCCAAATCCTCCAAAGAGCCAGTCCTATAAATCCCTAAACCTTCTGCAGTTCTGACAGGACCCAGCAGCCCCCTCACTGGCCATCTGGCCTCCTCTCAGCTGGCCCACTGACTGCCAGAGGCCACGGAAGGTCTTCATTTAATAACATTTCCCCGTAATCCCTTCCTTTCTATTCCGCACTCTCGGGGCCGCTGCAGCGGCCTACTCTCACCTGCCCTACTTTTCCTTTCTCTGAATCCTGCCTGGTCCATTTTGTCTTTCTTGGAAGGCATTTCTCTGCATTTCCTGAAGGTACTCTTGCCTGGGGGCCCAGGAAGCTCCAGCCCTTCCATCTCCCCTTGTTAATGTCGAGCCCTCCCTTGTCAACGCCTGGGGCCCCTCTGATTCCCTACTGTGGCTTTGGAGGAGAAGGCAGGGAGCCCCTACTCTGTGCACGCCCCAAGCCAGGCCACATGGAAGGCAATTAGAATTATTCAGCAGGGGTGGCAAATATGTAAACAGACACGGCAGCCCAAGGTGATGGAAGCTGCCCTAGAGGGAAGCCCAGGGGCCCACGTGAGCCCTGAGCAGTCTGGGGAATTAGAGAAATATCAGAAAGGAGGGGAGGCTCTGGCTGGGCCTTGGAGAATGCACAGGAGTCCACTAGGTGGACAGAGTTGGGAAGGGCACTGGAGGCAGAGAAGAGGGACAGAGAGTGCCATGTTTGGGGAACTGTGAGGAATTCTGCACAGGTGGGGAGCTGGCCTGTGGGCTCTGGGGGTGAGGGGCAGGGAGAGAAGGGGAGACAGGGCTGGAACTGCAGGTGGGGGCTCCATCCCGAGGGTCCTGCATGTTGGTCCAGGGAGTGCGGCCTTTACCTTGGGAGCAGTGGGGAGTCAAGGGCTTAGTCAAGTTTGAGTCAGAGAAAGATCACAAGCAGCTTTGCGGCGGCCTAGCGGTGGCGCTGTGGTCCAGGTGAGAGCTGACAGCGGGCTACTGGGGCGGGGGCACTGGGGCGCTGGGGCGGGGGGACAGGCAGGTTCGGGACTCGGGGCTGATCAGATGTGGAGGATGAGAGAAAGGCAGGCAAAGGCGACTCCCAGGTCCCTGCTCCACGTGACTGGGAGACACAGGAAACACAGTAGTCCCTCTCATCCATGGGGGTACGTTTCAAAACCGGCTGCAGGTGCCTGTAACCACAGGCAGTACCAAACCCTATATATACGGTGTTTTTTCCTATACATATGTACCTATGATAAAAGGTAATTTGTATATTAGGCCACAATAAAAGATTGATTAATAATAGCTCATAATAAAATAAAGGAATTATAATAATATTCTGTAATAAAAGTTATGTGAATGTGGTCTCTTTTTCAAAATATCTTATTGTACTGTACTCACTTTTTCATTTGAAGGAGGTGCTTTTCAGCTGCTCTTTAGCACGTCTGAATCGCCAGCCTCACTACTGTGCCTTGGGGCCGTTGTTAGATAAAATAAGGGCCACTCTGAACAGGAGCACTGAGATACTGTGGCAGTCGATCTGGAACCGAGACGGCTACTAAGTGACTGACAGACGGGCAGTGTATACAGTGTGGAGACGCTGGACAAAGGGAAGATTCAGGACCCGGTGGGACAGAGCGGGACAGTGTGAGGTCTCATCATGCTACTCAAGTGGTCAGCTTGAAACTTACGAATTGTTATGTCTGGAATTTTTCACTTACCATTTTCTGTGGCTGGCCATGGGTAACTGAAACCACAGAAAGCACAACTGTGGATAAGGGTGGGGGAGGACTAAAGTGCCAACCTTTCGGCAAACTTTTTCTTAAAGGGCCAATGGTAAGCACTTTAGGCTTGTGGGCCATTCAGTGCTCCAAAGCTGCCATAGATAATACATAAGTGGATGGGCAGGGCTGTGTTCCAACAAATTTTTTATAAGAACAGGCAGGCCATGGCCATCGTCTGCTGATCCCTGGGCTGTCAGCAATAATAACAAGAAACGCATCTCAAGCTGGCTGTAACAATAAAATGACTTGATTAACCCATATACCTGAAAAAAATCCAGAATTTTGGTAGGCTTCAGGCACAGTTCAATCAGGGCATCAGCTCTGTTTTGCTGTTTTCTCATCCCAGCTCTTCTCTACGTCAGTTCCATCCTAACTCTGGCTTCCTGCATGCACACGAAGTGGCTGCAGCCGTTCCTGGCAAAGAACACCATCAGGGCACGAGGAAGGACTTCTCTTTCTAAGAGTCATTCTGATTGGACTTGCTTATGTCACATGCCTGTCCAAGAACCAATCATCACGCCTGGGGAATGGAACACACCGAGGCTCAGTCCCTGAGTAGGGGAGGAAGAGCCCTCCCCTCCACATGGCTCCCCAGTGGAAATCAGGGTTCGTCAGGATGGTGGAAACAAGGGAGGAATGCAAGGCAAACAAAAGCATGTGTCCCCATAAAGACTTGTATGTGGATGTTCACAGCAGCATTATCCATAATAGCCCCAAATCCAAATGCCTAGTGAACAGAAAAACAAAATGTTCTACTAACTCCATAAAATTCAGCACCAAGAGAGAATGAAGTGCTGATACATACGACATAGACTAACAGAAAAAATAATTGCTGAGTGGAAGAAGCCAGACACAAAGACTACACGTTGTATGTTTCCATTTGTACGCACTTTCTAGAAAAGGCAAACCAGAGCGTGGCTGCCTGGGGCCTGGGGCGTGAGGACTGACTACAGATGCGCACAAGGAAAGTTCTGGATTGCGGTGTTGGTTGCACAACTGTGTAACTTTAATAAAACTCAAATGCATACTTAAAATAAGTGAACTTTATGGTGTGTAAACGATATCCCAATAAAGCTGTTATTTAGAAAGGGGCAAGGGAGTGCTGGAGTGTAGCCATCACGTCCACGCAGAGGACGATGGTGCCCCTCTCTAGGTAGGGGACAGAGTGGCAGGGGCAGGCCTGGGTGGGAATGCTGAGATCACTTTGGACATGCCGAGTAAGATGCTTCTGGTACATAAGTAATGCCATGCGTGAGAGCTCTGGGGAAAAGCCAAGAATGGAGCTGATGGTTTGGGGACTGTGGGTGTTCACTGGGACGCTGAAGCAGCGGAGTCCTGGAGAGGGCGTGGTCTGAGAAGAAAAGGCAGCCAGGACAATACCCTGGGAAAGAGAAACACTTAAGGGAGTGATGGAGGAGAAGCCAGCAAAGGTGGTAAGATGGAGCTGCTGGAAAAGCAGGGGCTATCAGAGGTCCAGCAAGCTGGGGTGGGGAGCAGGCAGGGCAGTCAGGGGCCTATACCCCACCCAGAGCCTGGGGGAAGTGAGGGCTGAGATGAACCAAGGTAGTCCTGGCGGCCTTGGGGAAAATAAGGGCCACAGAGGGATGGGGCGAGACGCAGGTCGCAGTGCGTGAGGAGTAACTGGAGTCAGTGAGCAGGACCCACCCCTGAGAAGCTCAGGGGGGAAGAGAAGGAAGGAGTGGGGCAGCTGTGGGCAGCGTGGAAACAAAAGGCAGAGGCAGTGGGTTAAGGAGTAAGCGGAGGTGGTGGGCACGGTCTATACTCCTGACTGGTGTAGCTGGGAAGGGAAGGAGACACCGCAGTGTGGGGGCAGATGCAGGCACTCCCAGCTCTGTCGCATGCTCCTGGAACCTCCTGGAACCAGGCAGCCTCCCTGACGCCAGTGCCACCACGCCCCAGTGAGCCGCTACTCACACCGGGGAGACAGTTCACACTGGGGTTGGCTCTGACCTGCCCGGGGCCGCTGCCCACCAAGCAGGACAGTGGTGGCTGCATTGCAAGGCCCCAGCACCCAGGGCCAGGCTGGGCATGTTGAAGGAGCCATTGAATGGAGCACAGAGGGTGGCTCCCGGTCTCCCAGGAACTGGAGTTCCGGCCTTTTCTCCAGACACGGTCCAGGGGGGCCCTGGCGCTCTGAGACAGACCCTATGTGTGCTTCGTGTGATTGCTCTGAGAGCAGCATCAAGTGGAAATGCTCTTGGCATGATCTTCACTTACACTCTGGCATCTCCTCCTCCCACTGGATGACCCAGATGAGACTGGCACCTGTCAAGGGCTGACTGTTAGTCCAGTTCTACAAAGAGTGTCCAGTTTGCTCCTCCCCACAGCCCCTACAGGCCATCACCATTACATCCATGTGGCTGATAAGGACACTGAGACTCAGAGAGCTTGAGCAGCTCACCTAAGGTCACACAGCAAGTGAGTGGCAGAAGTAGGGTCCGCACCCAGGTCAGCCTGCCTCAAGAGCTTTTTCCCTTTTCCCTACCGACCCTTGACAAAGGGTGTGGAAAACAAAAGAAAAAGGCAGGAGGAGTTGTGTTGGGGAGGACAGAGTCCTGAATGGCAAAGTAGTGGTCCCTGGCTCGAGCCTCAGCCTCTCTGGTCAGGGCAAGTCTCTCCCACACAAGGCCTCAGTTTCCCCAGCTGTACAATGAGTTCTTAGGCCCCTCATCGCTGCCATGTGCTGAGTCCTGAGACCGGGGGCTTACTGGGGACACTTCTGCCCTCTATGGTGGAAATGCAGAGAAAGGCGTGGTTGCGGGGAGGCAGAAGGGACCTCCTCTATCAGGCTGGGCCCTGGAGTAGCTGGACCTTGGAAATATAGCCATGCCAAGCTCAGGTGCTGGCTCAGCTGCTTTGCCGGAACAAAGGCCCAGCTTGAAGTCACTGTGCCCCCTGCAGGAGCCACCCCTGCTCAGTCACCTCAGCCAGAGCTGCCACGGGGCAGAGGGTGGGGGATGGCAGCACGGGGACCCACGAGGTCCCTCCTCTCTCAGCCACGGCTGCCCTGTCTGCAAACCCCTCCAGGAAAGCTGCTCAGGTCTGAGCTCACCAAGACCCCTGCCCGCCCCTCCTCCTGACTTCCACAGCTGCAGGTCCCCCAGAGCCTCCAGGGAAAGGCCTGAAGGTGACCCATCGGAGTCAGAACCAGATCTTCCGAAAGGAACCGGAGGCCCAGGGAGGGTAGGTACCCAGGCAAATCCACACAACGGCCACGGGGAACCACCATGGGACCTGGGCCTCCTGACTCCCCAGCTCATTTCTGCGGCTCCTTCCATTAGGGTTTATGACAGAAAAGATTTTATTCTTCTTCATGTCTTTATGTTATGTTATATCATGTTTATAATAGAGACCTACATTCTGATATTCAGTTCACCACACTTATTTCCAGTCACCAAAACGTTCCCTGAAGTGACCACAAGGGCCCCTGGCTCAGTGCCCTTTCTGCCAACACAGGTGACCCAGGTCATGGACTACTCTCTCTGTCTTTTCTCCTCCCCGCTCTCTCCCTCCCTCCTGGTCTCTCTCCCCACAGTCAATCCACCCGGAAATCCTGCTGTTGTACCTTCAAAACGTCTCCAGAGTCCAACTAGCTCTGGCCGCTCCACCCCCGCCCCTGGTCCAGCCATTGCCATCTCTCTCCCGGATTAGAGCAGGGCCTCCCCTTGGCCTCCCTGCCTGTGCCCTGATCCCTGCAGCCTGGTTTCCACACAGCAGCCCCAGGGTCCTGTTGAGACACAGTGTCTGCTCAGAGCCCCGCGAGACTCTCCTCTCACCCGGAGCGGGGGCCTCACACAGCCCACTTCAGGCGCCCCTCGGACCTCCCTTCCCACCTCTCTCCCCACCAAGCCCTCTGTCCCCTCCACACTGGACTCCCAGCTGTCCTTCAGTCATAACCGCTCCCACCCCAGGCCCTTTGCACCTGCTGTCTCCAGAATATCCACACGGCTCCTGCCCTCATTTCCTTGAGGTCTCTGTCAAACATCACCTCCTCAGAGAGGCTGTCTTGGACCTGGACCCAGGCCCCCCGGCTGCCCTTGACCTCATTCTCTACCCCACCCCTTTGGCCTGCTTTGCAGCATGTATCACCACCCAACATTGAACTACATCGTACCTCCTGGCTGGTTTACATAAGCCCAATCCCTAAAGTAAGCCCAGGAGGGAAGGCACTTTTCCATAGCCCTCAGCCCAGTGACTGGGCCATAGTAGGTGCTCAGTAAATATTTGTTGAGTAAATGAACGAATGAGACTTAGCACCTCCACTATTGTCTCGTAGGGCACCTGCCATTTACAGCACCATTACGACGACATGCCATGTCCTGCCAGCCAGCTAACCCCAGTGGCAGTAGCAGGTGCTCCTCATCCCTCTGTGCCAGGCACTGGGTCCCCCTCCCCCCAACTTTGTGAACTCTTCTATTGTCCCCATTTTACAGACAGGAAACCGGAAGCTTAGAGAGATGAAATGACTTGCCTGAGGTCAGCCAGCCAGCATGTGTTAGAGCTGGGATGAAAACTTCCAACTGTTGGGCCCACAGACCCCCACGCCCCCTGCCAATCTAGCTGCCCTGCCTGGTATCTGACCCCTTAGGTCCTCAGGGCTCCTGAGACAGGAGCTCATGGTGCTGACAAGCAGAGTAGGGTCACCCAGTGGCAGGGACAGTGACCTCCCTGCCCCCCTCACTCAAGACCAGCCTCTGGGGGCAGCAGAGGCCACAGAGCAAAGGAGGAGTCAGGCAGTAGGTGTGCTCTCCTCTGGCCTTTGTAGGGGGGACAGCGCCCCTCGGCACACATCACCTGCCCACCACGTGCTAGGAAGCACTCACTGCACACCTACTGTGTGCAGAGGGCTGCGCTGACGCTTGTGGAAACAAAGGGCTGGCACCTGCTGGCACAGTGGACAAGCCGCTTGTCAGCCATCGTACCACCTGATTCTCCCTCACAGAAACAACAGGTGAGGAACATCAGGCCCATTTACAGACCAGGAAAGTGAGGCGTACGGTTCTAACAAGCACCTGCAAATCCAGGTTTCTCAGAGAGTTGAATTCTGAGTCTCAGGGAGGTCAATGGGGCAGCTGCGAGGCATGGGGAGGGAATGTCCCTAGAGCCAGGAGGGTGGATGACATTGAAGGAGGTCACCTTGCCAGGAGGGACTGCCCTCACTGTGACCCAGGTACTTGCTCCCGCCTCCTGCAGTCCCCTGAGGTACCCATCTACTGCCTCCTTTGTGCCCCCACATCCACAAGGGGACGGTCTCTCCAGCACACAAGAACTGGTGTCAGGAACGGGCCGGGGGCGGGGGAGCGACAGGCCCAAGGCCAAGCTCAGTGAGGGGACTAACCAGCCTTGGCACACGCCAGCCCCCTGCCTCCCCATGTAGATCACTTTCCTGTCCCCGGGCATCTCCTCCAGGGACGTATCTAGGGAAATCAAGCAGCCACCCGGGATCCACAGGCTGAAACTGCAGCAACTGTGAGATACCGGGGCCCTCGCTGGCTTGGGAGCCCGTGGGGATGAGGGGTTGGTGCGCGCACCGCTGTGCCTGGTGGGGCTGTCCCCTGGGGGTAGGAACGTGAGGCTGGGGCAGGGAGGATGTCGGTGTAGGGAAGGCAACCCATCTCCTGGGGATGCTGCTTTCCCAGACTTACATTGGGGAATTCAGCTTCCCAAGAAATAGCTATTATTTATTGATGCAGCGACCACATATATTTCATCATCCAGACCAGGATACTTATAAAGCCAAAAGGGAAGCTGTTAATAATTACTCCAGAACTGACCTGGGAAATCATGACATGTGGGCACATGGTTTAATGAGCATCTACTATGTGTCAACGTGAGTGATGGGCACGATATCCATCATCCCTTTCTGTCCTCACAATGAGCCGTGGAAGGGTACCGTGGCCGCCCTGGCTCTCCCTGGCCCAGCACACCTGAGCTTCCACCACTGGTGTCCCTGCCTTGGGTTACGTGCTGAAAGCCCCTGTTGCAACACACATGCCCTCCCCCAGGTCCCCATCTCTACCAAGTCATCCCATTTTTGGCTACTGTGATGTCAGCGTAGATTCATTTCATGAGAACAGATTTCAAGGTCAGGGTATGACGGGTTTTAAGAGGAGAGAGGTGGTTGGGAAAGAACTGGGGAGGGAGATTATTGGGGTCTGGAAGTAGAGCAAATGGGTCCTAAGACCTTCAAGCGACAGAAGGGAAACAGAGGAAGGAAGAGGCTCGTGTAAGACATACCATGTGAGGCTCCTGGCGATCCAGATAAACCCCACCTACTTCTCTGCACAGACCATCTACTAGCTCATCCCACACCGCACACCAGGCACAACCTGTTTTTCCTGCCTCCACCACTTTGTGCGTGCTGCTCCCCCATCCACAAAGCCATCTGTTAACATCAGCGGGGTAACATGCTCCCCACTCTTCAAGGCCTGGCTGAAACACTAGCGCTTCCAGGAGGCCTTCCTCCTGGGGTTTATCCTTCCCTCCCCTGCGCCCAGCACCTTGCTCAGGCTCCCAGTGCCCGTGGAGCGAGGCCCGAGATCCTGCTGAGGGTGAACGGGGCTGCCTCACCAGTTCCCGAGGCCCATCGCCCAACTCCACGAGGCGGCCATGACTCCAGCTACCTATGATGAGCATGGGCACCCATAATGACGCAGACCCTGGACTCTGCCCACAGAGGGTTGGATCCCAGGGGTCTCGTGGGGCCAGGAATCTGTATCATCCAGTCCCTCCAAGGGATTCCAATGTATGCTAAAGTTCAAGGCCCTCGACAAGGCAGGAGAGTAAATATCCACCATGCTCTGCTCTTCATCCACCGTTTATCAAGCACCCATTCACTGGTGACAAAGACAGCAGCTTGACACTGGCTGGCACTCACCACTCTCAGACGCGGTGCTCGTACCACCTGAGCAAATAACAAGCCCATGAAGTAGGTGCCGTCTTTCTCTCCATTTCACAGATGAAGAAACTGAGCCTCAGAAGGAAGATGTGACCTACCTGAGGTCTCAGAGCCAGTAAGTGACCGAGCTGGGATTTGAAACCAGGCTAACTGGCCTCAGAGTCCACACTCTGACCACCAGGCCCTGGGATATGCACCAGCACTGGGACCTGGCCATGAACCCACAGTCCTGGCCCTGTTCGTGTCCCAGCAGGGAAGAGCCCGAACACACAAGGAACACATACGTTCACGTTATGGCGTGTGTGAAGAAAGAAAAGAAGTGATTCCTCCAGAAGGCAAGTGCAGAGGGTGCCTGTTGCAGGTATCCCTGAGGATGGTCCCTTTGACTCAGGTTTCTCATCTATATAATAGAGCCATAGAGCAGTTGATCCCTGGGAACCTCCCAGCCTGTATATCCCAGGAATCCAGTCTTCCTTTCTCTGAGCCTCAGTTTCCCCATCTGTACAATGGGCTAGAAGGAGAGCAGAGCAAGTGGTGACCCTAGGCCCCTTCAAACTCAGCCCCTGGGCTTCCCTGGGGCAAGTCAGCCTGGGGTTCCTGCAGCCAGCACTTTAGGGGTGCATCCTCCACCATTGCCATGGTGACAATGGTGTGTGCTGATGCTGGGACCCAGATGTGGTGCCTTGGCTCCTTTCCTCCCATGAGGAAGGTCCTCTGTGTCCAGCAGACTCACTGAGTCAGGGAGAGGGGTGGACCCCTCTGCTGGCTCATCCAGAGCCCTGCTGTCTCCACATCATGAAAATGAGGTAAAGGGTCTCACCCGCCCTGAAATAACCCGCCATACAGGTCCTCCGGCACAGCTGAGGCCCAGTGCTCTTCCCGTAGCCCCTCAGTCCCAGCCAGGAGGCCACGAAGTGCTGTCCGTGGTGCTGAAACCAAGCGGGGCTCCCAAGACTGGGATCTCCTTCGCAAACACTTCCAGGAGCCAGCTCTTCTGGGTATTGGGAATTCAGGAAGGAAGGTTAGTATTTGGGGACAGGCAGGCAGCCATGACCAGTTCAGCTCCACACTTCCCAGCAGTGTGACCCTGGCCTGGCCCTCCGCCTCTCTGTGCCTCAATTCCCTCAATGTAAAATGGGGACAAACCATTCTGACCTCGTGGGTCTGCAGTGAAGAGTGAACGCAGTATGTGGTGCATGGAGAGGCCCAAGGAACGCCAGCTATTATCATTAGATTGTGTACTTGTTATTATTTCGGGAGGCTAACTTTGATTGGGTGCCTGCTGTGTGCCTGCTCTTCTGAAAGATACCTGCTTCTACTCAAAAAAGTCCAGTAAAAAAGTATGAAAATGCATATGCATATATAAATGCAGATGAGTATTCTGAGGCTCAGAGAAATGAAGTTAGTTGACCAAGATCACATACTAATGAACTGGGAACAGAGATTCCAGTGAATCTTTTTTTTTTTTTTTAAGATTTCTATTTATTTTTTTTTCAGAGAGAGGGGAAAGGAGGGAGAAAAAGAGGGAGAGAAACAACAACATACAAGAGATACATAGATTGGTTGCCCCTCGCATACCCCCAGCTGGTGACCTGGCCCACAACCCAGGCATGTGCCCTGACTGGGAATCGATCTGGCGACCTTTTAGTTTGCAGGCCGGCACTCAATCCCCTGAGCCACACCAGCCAGGGCTCCAGTGAACCTTTGAAATCACTGAATCTGTCCAACCTCACTCCCACTGTCCAGATAGGGCAACTAAGGACCAGAGAAGGGCCTGACTTACCACAAGTCACCCAGGAAACCCGGGTCTCACCTCCCAGTGCCGACCTCCTCCCCAGGCAGGTTGAGCAAGACTCCCTCACACCTAAGGCAGGCAAGCAGCTTCCTCCATGGTGATCCCTCTGCCCTGCCGGAGGGTCTTCTCTCAAAGGCAGAGACGTGAAGTGGCCCAAAAACAATGTGTTCAGCTGCAGCCCTGGGCCAGCGGCCACCCAGTGCTCGCCAGTGCCCTTGCCAGCAGGCATCTGAGTGCAAGGGCGAGGGCGGGGCCCGGGCAGCACTGCTGGGGCCCCTCCAGCTCTGGCCTGGTTTTCCCAGCAGAGAGAAGGCCCAGACATGCACCCGAGCTGCTCCCGTCCCCAATTTCCCGCTGAGTGGAGCATGCGCACGTGCGCGCACGCACGCAGATATAATTCCAATCTGCCCAACGGGGGGCTCCTGGCAGCCTCAAAAACCCCTTTCTTCCCTTGAGGAGGTACAGCCTTGATCTCAGGTGGGAGGTAAGGGACACGCGAGGCCTCAAACAGTGGTGGAACCCAGAAGCCTGGCTTGCCGTGCCAGCTCTACTCCTTCTAAGCTGCGTGACCTTGAGCAAGTCACAGAGTTGGTCTGATGTGGTGATGCCCCTATGAAATGGGGTTCCCAGGCCCTGGTGTAGGGCATCAAGGGGATCCTGGATTGGGACAGGTTTTGAGATATTAGAATTGGTCACTACCCACAGTGGGCGCGAGGCTTAAAGTAGAGCCCCAGGGACAAATCCCAGCTCCAGGGTGGGGTCCTCCTTGGCCACCTTTGCCTCGAACTCTCCCTGTTTCCCCATGTGCTCCTCCAATTCACTTTTGAATAGAGGCGGGAGGGGTCCTTGGATAGCGTAGAGCAGAGCCACTGGCATACCTCTAGAACCTTCCCCGCGTGCTTCAGAAAGGGTCCAGACCTGGGGCAGGGGCCCACGAGACTGCTGGAGGTCTAATCAGCCCCTGCTCCCTCCACCAGCCTCACCCTCACTCAGTCTCAGCAGCCACCCTGCCCTCGTTGCTCTTCTCCGATCGCACAAGCCTGTCTCCCCTCTGGGCTCATGCCCCTGCTGGTCCCCCTACCCAGCTCCCTGTCCCTCAGCATTCACACGACTGGCTCCCTCTCATCCCTCGGGGCTTAGCACAAATGCCACCTCCTCTGAGAGGCGTGCCCTGGCCATCCAGAAGCCTAAAGCCCCTCCCAGCACTGCACACTGGCTCTGGCCTCGGTTTCCACTGCCCATTGGAAGAAGTCTCTCTGCCGGCAATTAACAGGAGCACAAAATGTGTGTGCCAGGCAGCGTGGGGCGTGCCTCTCAGGCCGAGTCACAAGCCCAGACATTGAGGGATCCCTCTGCTGAGTGGCCCTAGGCATGGCACCTGCCCTCCCTGGGCCTCAGTTTCCCCATGAGGACCATGGGTCAGAGGAGTCTGTCTCTGAGACCTTGCAGTTGGCTTCAGTTGCTTCTATCCAGGCCCCGCCCCACATTGGCCCCGTCTCTGAGGTTCTCTGAGCTCAGACAGTTGCTTCCCGAGGAGACCAATCCTATAAATCACAGCTGATTCCTCCAGGCGGGTCGGCTGCTGGAGCCCGGGCGTGTCGTGGCCATCAGTCAGCATAGGCGGGACTGAGGCTGTCACGGGGTGGCTTCAGCAGGCGCTGGGCCTGGCCTTCAAGGCTGAAGAAGCTGCCAGGCTGAGGCCCCAGCTCCTGACAGACTCCCGTAGCCCCAACCAGTCCCCACTCCACGTACAGGAGGCAGTAGGCCACCTGCCTACTCTGCCTATTCCCCTCCACATTCCGTCAACAAATACCCCCGCAGCTTCCCATGTCCTCACAGTATACAAAGAGACTCACCCCACTTTATCAAAGAGGGGTCTGAGGTGCAGAGAGGAGGAATTCACCCAAGGTCACACGGCAAGGGTGTGGAGTAAAGCTTCTGGTCTTTGCTCCTTTCACCAGGGAGACCCCAGCCCAGGGAGAAGGTGTTAGGGCTGATCCAGCATCCAGCTCCATCCGACCCTGGGAAGACCCCAGCTGGCTGCTGCACCTGCCCTCTCTGCACACGGCCCCCTCTGTTGGCCTCAGGGGTCTGCTTCAGCCGCCATGGGGCTCCTGGGAAATTAAAGTTCTCGCCCCAAAGCCCTGGTCTGACAGGCTACCTCTGTTCCCACTCTTCAATCTGCTCAAAGAAATGAGGAGAAAATCGAATGAGGTGTCTCAGGGGAGCTGAGCCTGTGCTGCTGGTCAGCAGGAAGGTGGGAGGCTGCTGGGGTGCCCTCTGGGTGTCGAGGAAGATGCCCCATCGGCATCTGGTAATGCTGGAAGGCGCAAGCTAGGGTGATAGGCTGGCTCTTCCCTCAATGTCTAGTTATCCTACGAGAAGCCTGTCCTCCTGTATGCTCACTCCACCAATATTTACCAAGCGCCCACTGTGTGTGCCTATTGTGTGCATTAGAGTAGAGGGAGTGAAGGGGCAGAGCCCACATGGAAGTGCAGGCTCTGGATAGATTGCTGGAGACCAAACCTGCCTCCTTCCTGCAGGAGCAACTCCTCATCTCTAAAATGGGAACAATGGATCAAAGGCCTATGGGAGTGGATGCTCTGTGCCTGGCACATAGTATGTGCTCAGTAAGTGCCCGGTATTTTTACGGCTGTCGTTGTGCTGCGCCAGGGGCTGGGTTAGAGCACCGAACAAGACCGATGACGTGGACTCTGAACTCACAGTGACCTGCTGCAAGGGTGCGAGACAGCACTGGTAAAACAGGGTTGCAGGAGGCCCCTGTGAGAAGGACAGCAAGCTGATAAAAACTGGGGAGAGTTTGGGGCAGAAGGGACAGCCGAGCTAAAGCCCTGAGGTGGGGAGCAGCTTGGTATAGTGCTTAAGGACCTGAAGAGAGAACTGTGTAGGCAGAGGACTGAGCAAAGGCGGGTGTGCTCCTTCTCCAGGCCTCAGTTTCCGGAGGCTCTGGGTACGGAGGCTGATGGAAGTGCCTCCAGGCTCTCCTCAGAGTGCCCATCTGAGCTCTGTTTGCACGAGGAGGATCCTGGAGGTAGACAGAAGTGAAGGTGTTCAGGAGGCCTGGCCCAAACTGCTCCCATGTGACCTTGGCCATGCCCCCTTCCCCTTCACCCCCTGGAGCTGCCTGAAAGCTAAGAGTGGTGCCTGACTCACTACTTCAGTGACAGCTAATCATGCCGCCCCCTCCACCCACTGGATAGCAGCACCTGCATTGAAGCACTTTGGCTCCTGACCACCCACCTTGCCCCCTTACCCATCCAGGCCCCTGACAGCCCCCTCAGGGTCCAGGCCTAGCTGTAGGGACCACCTGGGGTCCCAGGTCTAGAAAGCAGCTTCTTCCCCTTCTCACATTTGTTCAATCCTCTCCACCTCCCTCCACAGCCCTACCCTGAGACTCACAGCCAGGGGTGGGGACAGGGCTGGGGTCCAACCAATATCTCTGCTCTGGTGCGGCCACTTTTGTGAACACCAGCACATGGAGATCAGTGGAGACCTCTGACCTAAGCTGGGGGCTGTGCCCAGGGCAGCAGGCGTGGGGCTGCGATTGGAGGGAGCTCCTGGTGGCTTCCTCTCTGAGCTCTCCCACCCCCGCCGTATGCCCCTGGGAGGGCGAGTCACTGAAGTCCTGCTCACCCTGCTTCTGCTCCTGTGAAACCAGCCACCTGCACACAAACCATAGGATGGGGCCTAGTCCTCAGTGTGTGGGGGGTATCCCAGGGACACCCCCTTCTATATCATCCCACTTCCGGAACATCCAGAATTTCCTGAGAGAGGGAGGGGTGTAGGGACTAGCAGACAACCAGGAGAAGGACCTAAAGTCCTTTGGGGGCATGGGAGACCCCCACCCCACTCCTACTTTCAGCTCCATTCCCAGAAGGAGAGGGTGTTGGGAACTTGGGCCTCGCCCTGCCACAGAGGAAAGACACACCCCCATTTACCCCTCCTTGACCTGATTAGCATATTCATTATGGCTGCCATGATCATGAATATGCTAATCAGATAGCACTGGCTACTCCAGATTCCTCTGCCTTCCCTGCTCTAGCCTCCAGCTCTGCTGTTGCCACAGGCTTCCCCCATTCCTCACTCAGCCTCATCCCTCTGGCTCTGCTCCCCTGGCTCACCTCAGAACCACCTGCCAGCCTTTCCCCGGGCCTTCAAATTGGCCCTGCTCTCTCTTGCCTCAACACCTTTGTCTTACTGTTTCTGGTACCCAGAATTCCCTTCCCTTCCTCCTCACCTGGGTAGCTGTCACTCATTCTTCAGAGCTTAGCTCAAGTGACACTTCCCCAAGGATGATCTTACACACACACACACACACGTCCCAGCTAGGTTGGGACCCTTCATTGCACAGTTAAATTTATTCATTCTTGGGGTCATTTGAAGAGTGTCTCCCCTACTGGACTGGCTCCCTGAGGACAGAGAACAGTCTGTACAGGTCCTTGCACACAGGTGGTGCTTAATAAGTGTTCACTGAATGAATGTCTGGTGGTTTTTATTTTATTATTTTTTTTAATTTTATTTATTTTTAGAGAGAGAGGAAGGGAGGGAGAAAGAGAGGGAGAGAAACAGCAATGTATGGTTGCCTCTCACATGGCCCTCACTGGGGACCTGGTCTGCAACCCAGGCATGTGCCCTGACTGGGAATCGAACCGTGACCCTTTGGTTCCCAGCCCGCACTCAATCCACTGAGCTACACCAGCCAGGGCTGTCTGGTGGTTTTTAGTACCATTCCAGCAGACTCCAGATGGGCCTCCCTGCCTCCCCCTTGCACCGTGGCTGAGGCTCTGCTAGCATCCAGCTCTGAGCAGACAATGCTTCCTGCTGGGTCCAGAACATCACAACAGTTTAAGAAGCTTCTCCCGCACTGCTCTGACCATCCCAGCTTCCAGGACAGCCAGGACCATGAGGCTCTGGGGCATGAGCTGCTGGCCCACATCGTGTGGGCCACGAGGCCAGGGCAGGAACTCAGACCCACCAGCCCTCTGCACACATTCCTCTCGGGACCTCGGCTGCCTCGTCCTGGAACAGGACAATCCCTATTTCCGCTTGGCCTAGGGATGAGAATGAGGGGAGACTGGGTGGGGTAAGGGCCTCTGGGCACCCATCCAGGCCACTGGCCCCTCCTCACTCCCGGGTGGCAGGCAACGGCCAGACTGAGCTTTATCCCACTTTGAGAAGCCAAAAGGGCACAGAGGGTATGTGAATGGGTCCTGCCTACGGGCTCTCACAGGACCCGCTGAGGGGTAAAGCTGCGCTTAAAACATCCTGGGTGTGGGTGCTGCCCCTTCGGAGGGGAGGTTTCATTACAACTCCTCCCACGGCTACAGCCAACAAACCCTCAGGACCCCAGAGCCAGGAAAGCCAGAGGAGCCTGTGTCCCTGCCTTCTTGTGGGCCCAAACCCCCCCTCTGGCCCCTGTGGCAGTTGCAGGAGGGGCTCGCTGCCAACCCAGCTTCCCATGGGCATCTCTGTTCAGTGCTGGGTGGCTTAAGCCTCCCTTTTACCTGGACTTCCCCCACTTCACCTTCAACTGCTGGGGGGCACATGCTCATCCTCCAGGCCCCAAATCCGGAATGTCTTCCCGGAGCCCACCCCAGCAGTCTCAGGCCCTCCACTACCGGTGCAGCTGCCCTTCCGTCCCCCACACAACACAACGCAGGACACAATAATGTCGTTGGAGGAAATTCTTGGGTGAGTAGCCCCTAAAACACTGGGGTTCTAGCTGTGTCTTCAGGGCTGGAATGAGTCTGACCTCCCAAGGCAATGTAAATAATGCTGGGGTTGAATCTTATCCCTTGGGCAACTAACTTCACCTTCCTGAGCCTCAGTTTCTAATTTGCAAATGGGTTCAGTTGTTACTATCCAGGAAGGCGGAAATGCTGCAGCTGGGTCTCGTCCACCTTCTCTCCCCCATTCTCCCAGCTCCCCAGGCTATTACTTCTTCTACCCCCAAGTCCAAAAGCTCCCAATGGACTAGCCACTGAGGCAGGGGGTGTGAGCACCGCAGGGAGAGGGCAGAGGCAGACTGGGTACTGGCGGGGGCCCAGGTGGGGTCTGCTGGGCTCCAGCAGCCCTAGGAAGGAGAACGGGGTGTGTCTTTAGCAGACAGGAGCGAAGCTCGATCGATGCTCTGGTTTGACTCAAAGCCACAGTCAGGGCACATTTAGGGAGTTAAAAAACAAAAACAAAACAGAATGGGGGAGAGAAGCTGATGGCGGGTTTTCCCTCTGGACAGAGAAGGACCCTGCAATTACCCTGGCCCTGGGACTGCTGGGCCCCAGTACACCCTCCCCTCAGTCCCACCCACGTGCTACCTGTCAGGGAAGTCTGCCAACCAGGGGCATCACTCGGCCACAACACCTGTTGGTAGTGTATGCCAGCCACCCGTCTAGGGACTGGAGAGAAGAGATGAGCAAAACAAGTGTGGCTGCTGACCTTGAAGTCCAGTGGGAGAGATGGAAATTAAACAAATGTATGACATGTCAGGGTGTGACCACTGTCATGAGCAAATAAAGCAGGCTAAGAGGTGGGACAGGGGCTCTTTGAAGAGGTGACATTTGGCGTCAGGCCTGAATGAAGTGAGGGAGGAAGCTCTGCAAAACCGGGGGCAGAAAATTCCGGGCAGAAGGTACAGCACGTGCAAATTCCCCGGGGCAGAAACTGACATTGATGAAGCTCTCAGCCTTGGTCCAGCGGGTGAGCGCAGTAGGGGACATCAATAGTTGTCAACTGGGTGACCTTGGGGGTGAGAAACTTCAGCTCTCTTAGCCTTTGTCTCCGTATCAGTCAAATGGTCACAGAAAGGGGTCATAGGTGGTTATAAAGATGACAATGGAGAAGTCTGGAGAGGAAGTGCCCTGTACTCGGGGAGACACATGATAGATGCTCAGTAAATGTGGACTGGGCTGGCAAAGCCCCCAAAGCTGACCCGGGTTGGGGGAATGGGGAGTGAGGGCTGCCCACAGGATGGAAGCAGCTCTTAGAAGTCTTATAAAAGGACTGCAGTCCCTCCCTGCTCAACATTCCTCTTTGACCTGCTCTGCTGGGTCCTGAGACACCTGGGAGCACAAGCCCCAGGAGGAGGTCAGCAGGCAAAGGTGGGAGACCGAGTTCCCTCAGAAGGAACGCTCAGGCAGCTCTGAGAAGTCAGGTCCTAGGGAGGAGGTGGCACCTCCACACCTGGGTCTGGAAGACATCCAGGTGGGCAAGAGGGAGGGAGGCACCACAGATGGGGAAGAGCACGTGCAAAGGTAAAGAACAGGTCAAGTCTGCTGCATGTCCAGGACAAGAGGAGGGGAAGAGAGGGAAGGAGAAGGTGGGGACAATATTAGTGACAAGAGCAGCTAACATTTCCAGAGCACCTGCTACGTGCTTCTTACAATCCTGTAGCCACAACATAACCTCCATTTACAGAGTGTTCCGTTTGGGCCAGATGTTTGGCTCTTCTCTGTACTTCTCTCAACAACCCTGTGAGGCATGAACTCAGCATTCCCATTTTACAGATGAGCGAAACGAGGCTGGGGCCGTTAAGCAACTTGCCCAAGGCCCTGCAGCCGGTAAGTGGCAAAGACAAGGCTCAAACCCAGACGTGTCCCACAAGCTCTCCACCACCACCAGGCCCGAAGCCTCCTGCAGGAAGGGGTACTGGGAGCCGTGGGAGGGTCTGAACAGGAAACGAACGTCACGTGACCTGCTCTGGGCCGATCTTCTGGCTGCATCACAGGAAGAGGGCTGAGGCCCCGCAGTGACCGCTGCTGCAGTCTCAGCAGCAGGGCCCCTGCCCTAGTTCCCCGAGGGAGGGGCTGCAGATCCCAGTGAGGAGGTCCCAGCTTTGTACGGGGCAGAGTGTGCACTCAGCAAGGCATCCTCCCTCCCACCCACCCCCGGGGCTCAGGTGCCAGCTCCAACCTGCAGCTTTAATTAAAAGGCCTTTTCAAACCATTAGCAGCAATAATAATAAAACCCCAAATAGGAACAATAAAACAGTATGACTGTCGGAGAATTAAAATGGGCACCTGGTGTTCTGCCACCCCCAGGGGGCAATCTGGGGTGCAGGAGGGAGGCATGGTTTCCACCTCCAGCAGACCCATCAGTCCCAGACACTGGCTGGGAGGGACCAGGCTCAGGGAAAGGCATCCCCAGGGACACGGCCGTCCCGGGCCACCTCAGAGATCTCACAAGGAGGGCTCTGGCTGCAGAAACATGGTCTGTGTCAGAGCCAGCGTCCCCTACCTCCGGGGCTCAGCCAGACATCCTTCTCTCCCCTCACCCCAGCCCGACACAAAAGCCAGTGGGCCCTGGCCTCCATGTCCCCGGCTCCTCTCCTGACTTGGTCCACTTTCATCCCCCTGAAAACCGTACCAGTCTCCTATATGGGGTCCCCCTGTTCACCTGGGCCCCTGGAACAGCAGCACTCAAACCAAACCCTACCTCCACGGCCGCCCCCCCTTAGATGCTACCAACAGCTCCCCACCTCGTCTGCCCTGCTCCCCGCCCCCAGGCCCTTGAGTCACACTCCTCTCATGTGGTCCCTTAGTGAGCCCAGCCTTTCTCTACCTCAGGGCCTTTGCACAGTCTGCCTGGAGACACGGCAGCTCACACATCCTGACTGGCTCCCTCTCATCTGGTAGGGCTCAGCCTCAATAACACCTCCTCCAAAGCCTCTAATCCTCACCCCCGCCCCAGACCTGTCCCATAATTCTTTTCCACATGGCAGCAATTTTTGTCAGTTTCTTGTCTGTCCACCCTCTGCCCTTCACACGAGAGCCCTGTGAGGACAGGGGCTGGGTCTGGCTTGTTCATGGCTGTGCCCCCAGGGCCAAGTGCTGTGTGTGGCACACAATGAGTGTTCAATCGATGCTTGCTGAGTGATCCAGCAGACACGACCTCCTGCTGTCCAAGGTGTCTGATCATCCCTGTGGGTAGGTTGAGGGGGTGGCTTTCCAGCCTACCCAGGTTTCCTGCTCTACACGCAGGCTCCATGAGACTTCCAAGCCTTTGCCTTCACTCCATAATGGCAGGGACCAGGGAAAATGGTCTCCAAGATTACAAATCTAGGTTTTGCCCATCTGGTAAATGCCTTCTCGGTGTCAGCCTTTGGCTAGGCACATGGAATCCAGAGCCCGAAACCCATCCTTGAGGGGCTCCCACACCAGCAGGGGAGAACAAGGCAAAATGCCCTGCCCAACAAAGAGACATGGATGTGCAGGGCAGAGCAGGGGAGCCCTCTGGGGGGAGCCACACGGCCACACACTCATTCGATCATCGCTCCAGCGCTCCCCTTGGGCAGGGGGCCTCACCTTTCTGAGCCTCAGTTTTCTCATGTACATGTGAGGTGACCCTGCCTCACGGAACCATGAGCAGTGGAACCCATAGCCCGAGGGAGAAACAGAGCATGGCACCTGAGGCATCGTCTGCGCACTGGCGGGGGGCTTTGGTGAGGGCAGATGGGCAAGGGATTCCCAAGCGGGGGGGGGCAGGCATGACTGCCTGGAGGAATCAGGGAAGGCTTCTGAGAGGAGGTGACACTGGAACTAAGTGTTGATAATGGACAGAAGTGCGAAGGGTGCAGTGAGGAGCTCGGGGAGCAGAGGGTGCATTTCCCTGTGGCAGCAACACGCAGAGAAAGCTGACAGTGAAGGAGGCAGCAGCCCGCACCCCAAGGTTACCAGCCTGTAGAATGTGTTTGGTTTTTAGGTTTTTAAAACCCCTCTATTAACTCCTTATTATGAAAAATGTCAAATATACCCAAGTACAAGGAGAAGAGCCACATTTACATGGTGCCTTCTAAGCAGGGTGAGCAGGCTGCCCTGAGGCCCTGTCCAAACTCTACCCCTTGTTCTCTGGGACTCCAGGTGAGACCAGGTGGCCTCGGAGGATGCTGAAAGGCCAGCAGCTCCGAGGCACCCCCTCTGTCTCCAACAACAGGCAGAGTCTGTACCAACATGTGCAGCCGTCAGAGCTGGAGGTAGCAGCTTTCTTTTACTAACTAGTAAAAAAAAAAAAAAAAGGAAGGAAGAAAGAAAGAAAAAAAAATTAAGTCTTTTTCCAGTCAGACTACATTTGCTGCATCTGAGAGGGTGAGAATCTGCTCTTGGAAGGAAAGAGTCTCCTGTCTGGAGTCTCCTCTTTGAAGTTCCATGAATATACATGGCAGCAGGCGGAGCAGGTTCTGTGAGATGCTAACGAGCTGCCTCACCTCAGGGAAATTGAGGTCATCAGCTTTGAGGAGCCCCCGACAGGTAGGGGGCTGGGCTGACAGAGGAGGTGCTGGAGAGACAGGGGACCTGATCTCCAGGCCCAGCTCGGAGGCTGGGCAACTCCTTTCCCTCTGAGCCTCCATTTTCTCACCTGTGACATGCGGACGCTCCCTTCTGGGGCTGCCAGTGACAGAAAAGGATCCAAAGTGACGAACCCAACATGGCACCTTGTACACAGTAGGCACTCAATAGCCACTGGTGCTTATTTCAAAGAACCCCAGAGCTGGGAGGGGCAGTTAAAAGTGGAGAAAGATAGGTGCAGCAATCTGTCCCCCTGGGTCCAGATCTGTGCTCTGTCTGCTCCTCACTCTGCGCCCTTGGGCGAGAAACACCAGCTCTTTGTGCCTCAGTTTCCTCACCGGTGACATAGAAAGAATTCTCTCTGTCATGGGTTCTGTAAGGATAAAATGAGCTGTGATTACGCAAACACTGATGCACGAAGCAAACTTTAGTCCTTGAGGTTCCTCAACATGTCAGCTTTGGCCCCTCCCTGAAGCTGAGACCTGGGGCGGGGAGGGGGGGGGCGGAGGATGGGAGGTGCGGGGAGAGGCATGATCAACGATCAGGGCAGGGGGAAGGCTGCAGGCTGTGAGGAAAGGGGCCATGGAAATCAGCCCATTTTGTGGTGAAGACGACGAGGCTCAAACGCTGGGAGGCTCTCACTGGGAGGATATGAACCCTTCGCCCTGCCCAGCCCCTGGTTCATGCCTCAGCCCCAAGCCAACTGCACCCCTGGGCGCCTCGCAGGTCAGTCTGCACCCCCACCAGGATGGCCAGCCCTGCCTCCTTGTGGCGCCCCTTCTCCAGATGAAAGGTCGCATGAAATGCAATCTGATCGCGTTACCTCCTTGCTCCAAGGTCCCTAATGACTCTCGAGTCCTTCCTATCTCTCCCGGCTCCTCTCATTTCTGTGATGGCATCTCCTGCAGCTCACCCCCACTGCACTCTTTTCCAGCCACACCTAAATGCGATAGGCACAGTCTCCCTGGCACATAGTAGGTACTCAGTAAACACCCTGAATGACTGTGAGTGAATAAGTGAACAGAAGTCAAGGAACTCCAATGCCAGAAAAACCGCCTTGTCTGGCCCCTCGCCCCAGGGACGGAGCAAGCGGCCAGCAGAGGCTGTGCGGGCAGGCAGGGTGCCAGCGGCCCGGGTGACCCCTGCCCGGCTCCTAATGCTGCCCAGACTGCAGGTCTAATTGCTACAACGCTGGAGCAAAGTGAGTTAATGAGACGGATTAATGTTCCCTGCTGCTCCTGTTCCCTCCACAGCCGCCAGGGAGCCGGAGGAGGGGCGGCTGGGATTCAGGGGGATGGGCCTTTGGGTGGCTGGAGCAGCTGACCCCATCCCAGCCTGGGCACATGGCTTCTCACACTCTGTCCTTGTCATCTGACACCACGGGTCACCCACAAAGGAAAGGGAACAAATATTAGGTGCCTTTTGGTGTGTGGACACTGAACATGGCGACCCATTTATTCTTTACAAGGTGGAAATTACTGTCCCCGTTGGTGTTGGTGGAAGGGGTATCTGAGGCCCAGAAAAAAGAGGTGCCTGGCCCAAGGGCCCCCAGCTGAGCTGAGCTGTCTTCTCACATGGCCAGGCCGCCACGCTCACCACCTGCCCTGGAGGCGGTGAGGCATGGCCATGACGACAACAGTAATGATAGTAACGTGACAAGCACTAACACCTACCATCCACTGGGCACTGTGCTAAAAGCCGAATAAAGTCACCAAAGCCTCAACAACCCTATGAGGTAGATCCTGTTAAATGCCCATTTTATAGATGAGGAAACTGAGGCACAGAGAGGTGAAGGTGCTTGGCTGACGTCACATGGGGAGTCAGTGGATCTGGCCCTAGAATCTGTATTCTCCACCACCTCCCTCCATGGCCTTCCCTCGGATTCCCAAACAGGCTCTGGCCTGGGGCGTGGGGAGCTGGGCTCCCAGCCCTTCTGCAGCTCTGCCCCCCGACCTCTGGCCCGGCCCATGGGGCTCCTAAGGCAGCTGTGGAAGACCGACATGCACTGTGTATTGACTGCCCTCATTTTTTTCTTATTACAAAAGCAACGTGTGTTCACCGTGTAAAACTGGAAGAAAACAGAAAGGCTTCTGGAAAATAAAATTATTCCTCTCCGGGAGATGACCACTTCTGATATTCTGCCGCTTGTCCTTCGGGTGTCTCTGTTTTCCGTGCGTAATCACCATGAAGGCAGCCCCGGCTGCACGGGACCTGCTCTGCGCTGGGTCCTGTGCTGAGTCCTGCCCACGTTCGTGCACTGACGCCTCACGTTGTCTCATTCCACCCGCACTACCGCCAGGGAACGATACTGAGAGAAAATCTACCAGTACGCACACAGAGGTTCCGACAGATAAAGGAACCTGTCCAAGGTCCAAGAGCTGGTCGCTGGCACAGTCAGCTTCAAACTCACATTCAGTAACCTAAACTATTTTCTCATGCTAACTTCCTGGAACTGGAATTGCCAGGCCAAACATATGCACAATTCTAAGTTTTGAGATAATTCTACACCAACCTGCCCTAAAAAGGAAGGTCCTGATTTATACCCTTGCCAAGAGAGTCCAGAAAGGCCTATTTCCCCATACTTGTGTCCACATTGAACTTAATTTTTTAAAAATAAAGACAATACAGGATAATCTCTTTAACTTATGATTAGATGCTTAGCAATATATATTTTTAAGATTTTATTTATTTATTTTTAGACAGAAGGGAAGGGAGGGAGAAAGAGAGGGAGAGAAACATCAAAGTGTGGTTGCCTCTCAAGCGGCCCCCACTGGGGACGTGGCCTGAAACCTAGGCCTGGGCCCTGACTGGGAATTGAACTGGCGACCCTTTGGTTCGCAGCCCGCGCGCGCTCAATCCACTGAGCTACCCCAGCCAGGGCTAGATGCTAGCAATCTTAATTTCACTTGAAACCTTAACCCTCCTTTGCCCTGTAACATATTCATAGGTCCAGGGGATTAGAATGTGGGCATCTTTAGGGGCCATTACTTTGCGTACCACAGACGCCAGCCTATAACCTTTATTTTACATGCGCACACACAAACTGTTCCTAGAAAATAAACTGCACCCCCAATAATATAAGTACTATAAAAAGTGCTGTTGCAAAATATTCAGCCATCTGACTCATAAAAAACATCTAGATTCTCTTGAACTTCAATTATTTTTGACGATTTTGTTTTTTTGCCCATATGGATAATAAAATTCCTTTGTAAATTTTAATGAGCAAAAAGAAAATGCCAGTTTGATATACAAACAAAATATACCATCACTGTTTCTGATTTCTTTAATTTCACTGTGCGTTTTTAGCCTCTGAGAGCGGATTTGGGGCCTGCCTGGCCGGGGCCTGCTGCCCCCTTGCCTCAGCCCAGGAGGTACCAGGAGTAGCCCAGTCATCAAATTACACTCCGTCACCTGACGTACCCACACACCTGACACCTTGGCTCTTCTGTCACTGTGTGCTTTGACCTTAGAAGCAAGTCTCACCGGAAAACAGAATGTCCTGAAATGCAGATATCCCTTGGCCTACTTGACAGATGAAGAAACTGAGTCAGGACTGGCCATCACCGAGCTGGTGGCCCTGACACTTCCTCTCTGTCCCTGAATCTCACTCTGCGGTGTAAAAAATGATCAGTTATAAACCTTCAGATTCAAGAAATTCGATGACTCCAAAAACAAGAAATATGAACAAAACTATACCAAATCATAATCAAATTGTTCAAAACCAGTGATAAAGAGAAAAGCCTTAAAAGCAGACAGGTTTAAAAAAAAAGGTATCACATTGAGGAACAAAGACAACGACAGCAGGGGGTTTTTTGGTCAAAAACAATGCAAGTGAGAAGACGTCTTTAAACTACTGAAGAAAAAATCTGTCAACTGAGAATTGTATGTCCGGCAAAAAGAACATTCAAAAGTGAAGCTTAAAATAAAGACTTTTTCAGACATAGGAAAGTTGAATGAATTCATCGCCAGCAGACCCACAGTACAAGAAATGTTAGTCCTTCAGGCTTAAGGAAAATAATAACAGAAAGAAATATAAATCTATAAAAGGAATAAAGAGCATCAGAAATAGTAACTACATAAGCAAATATATAGGATTAGTTTTCTCATCATTTAAATCTCTTTAAAAGACAATCAACTTATTTTGATAAAAATAATAATGTAATATTAGACTTATGACATGTAAAAATAAAATGCACAATAATGGCAAGAGAATGTAATATTCTGTTTTTTTATTATCGTTCAGTTACAGTTGTCCCGCCTTTTTCCCCACTGCTCACCCCTACCTTGTCTCCCCCACTCCCATAGTCACCCCCCCATTGTCCATGCCCA